>JANTPZ010021305.1:0-15775 GCA_025593235.1 Vachellia pachyceras | reverse complement strand
GGGATCATACAATATAAATTTCAGCATAGTATTATCTAAAACCTAGACCTCTTACCTATTATTTTACAATAAAAATGAATATAATTTACAATGAGTATGTATCACAACACGCATGGAAATAATCACTTTCTTATCTTAATTAGCATGTCAATAAGTTCAACAATTATCAATGCGGGATCATCAATCATGTTTGTGAGCGTGCATGTAAGCTCACATATTTATTTATAGCTAGCAATACATATATACATATATTGAAGTAAAGCTTATTTTTTTATATAATTTAGTTAAATTCATATGAACAAATATTCATTAGATACATAGAATCACTGCATTGTACTGCATAGCAAGAGAATTGGAGGGAGGAAGCAGGATTACCACATTGTTTTGTTCTTTTTTCTCTCTTTCTCTTCTTTTTGTTTTTGCATTTGGAATTTATATTAAACCTCATAAATCTTTCCCATTTTAAAAAGTGAATTTCACACTCTTTATTGAAAAAAATGAACCAAATTAAAAATGGAATCTCCTTTTATCACTAGATATTGAAATTTCTATTTATGTTTGTAAGTGATTAAGCTTAGGCACTTATTTATAGCTGTACACAACAAGGCTTTTTGCCAGTTTTTATGAATAAAGGTCATATGCGCGTGTGCATATATACATATTCAGTTCAATACATCTGAATAAATATTCATCTGATATGTCATGTAATGCAATGCACTATAGCCCATATATGAGGTCACATAGTGGATTGTGATGTATTTATCCCTTAAATATCAAATATTCAATAAATTTAAATCATAACCCTACTTCACCCGCCACCGGCCTATAAAGTAAATATATGAATAGTGACAATTAAGTACAATCCATATGAATAAATATTCACCTATTACATGAAGTAGTGCACTGTATCATAGGTCATTTTTCATGATCTATGATCGGAAAAGAATTTCCTCATCGATTTTGTAATTGGTGCTGTGTATGTAGTCGGTATAAAAATTGTAAAATTAATATAAAAATCGTGACCTTTTAATGATATTCGCCATCCAATATATATGATATGATAAAATGCAAGGGTCGTAATAAGTAATATAAAAAATAAAAAATGCTTTAGAGTCAATTTGCATGGGCCACACCAATAACAACTTGAGCAACAATTCAAATTGCCACAAAAAACAAAAGTAATTGTCATCAGTGCATGTTGCTTTGGCTGTGAATAGAGATTATTATTGCCCTGAAGATTTTTTGTTAATGTTAGTTTGTGCGTCAAGCATCACACTTTCATTTGAATTAGCAAATGAAACAAAATATGTGAAAAGAGATCGATGAGCTTTAACACAATCGAAACCATGTGACGAAAATAAATTTTGAATTTTGGGATATGGATATGGGGGAAGTAGCCAATGTTAAATATTGGATCCGTTTTGGAAAGCGGTGGAGAAGTGCTTTTACCATTTACGAGGCAAATGTGTGAAGAAAATTATCTCATTTTACAGAAAAACATTGTTAAACGTGCTTTTAGGGTGTTCAATCGCTTTGCCAAACACCCCATCATCCAATGCCATATGCTCGTGTGCATATACACACGACAATAAAACTACATCTCTTTTATACAATTTGGTTCAAGGCATTTGAGTAAATATTCACAATAAAAAAAGTCAATTTGCAGTGATTCTTTTGTAGCGGTATTAGAAAACGCTATAATGTATTGTTTTTGTGATGATTTTAAGTCAAACCGCTACAATTTTGTAACCCCTTCAACTAAGTGATGCTAGAAGAAATTTAGTAGCGGTTTTATTGTAATAAAACTGTTACTAATTTAGAGTCACATTAGCGTCAGATGGCGGGATGTGAGCACCAAAATAGTAACGTTAATTTGTAGTGGTAAAAGCTACAAATTAAAAATGTGAAAATGATTTTTTTAAAAAAAATTGATTTAAAATTAGTAGCGGTTCTAAAACCGCTACTAATTCAACAAAATCTTTGCAAATGCAGAACCGCTACAGATATTATTACATAAAACACTATAAATTTGAATTTCAAATTTTAGAAAATCTGATTGAAAATTAGTAGCGATCCTAAAACCGCTACAAATTCAACAAAATCGCTGCAAATGCAAAACCGCTATAAATGCCATTACACAAAACGCTACAAATTTAAATTTCAAATTTTAGAAAATATTATTGAAAATTAGTAGCGGTTCTAAAACCGCTACAAATACAAAGCCGCTACAAATATCGTTACACAAAACACCACAAATTTGAATTTCAAATTTTAGAAAATCTTATTGAAAATTAGTAGGGGTTCTAAAACCGTTGCAAATGTAAAACTGCTAGAAATACCGTTATATAAAACGCTACAAATTTGAATTTCAAATTTTAGAAAATCTAATTGAAAATTAGTAGCGATTCTAAAATCGCTACAAATACCTCTATATAGAATGTTACAAATTTGAATTTTGAATTTTGGAAAATCTGATTGAAAATTAGTAGCGGTTCTAAAACCGCTACTAATTTAACCAAAACTGCTGCAAATGCAAAACCGCTAAAAATACCGTTACATAAAATGTTACTAAATTGTACATACATCTTATAAATACCCTCCCTCTCCCATTTCATTTTTTGCTTCACTCTTCATCTTTCATCCCTCTTCTTCATTTTAATCTTTCTTCTTCTTCATCATATCAACCTACACATTTTTATTTTTAACTTTTAATAATTATTTTAAATGTTTCTGAGTTATCTTAATTATTTTTTATCATACTCATGTTATTTTATTTTGATTTTAGATTTATTGAATATTTAATACCTATCATTCTCTAGCTATCACTTCGTTATCAATATTTTTCTTCTAATTGAAAATATAATATTAATAATTCAAGAATTAACATATATTTAATATTAACATTTCTAATTTAATATTAAAAAAATTAATAACCAATACATTCATTGCTCAATTAAATTTAATTGAATAAGATTATGAAATTTTAAAATTTTAAACATGAAATTATTTTAAAACATTATATCTACAAAAAAAGTACTTTTGACATGATATGTATTTTTAGAAATTTTAAATAGACTTTGTAGCAGTTCACTAACCGCTACTAAAATAGGCGTCAAAATTTTAAATTTCATTTACTGCTACCTTTAAATTTTACCACTAAAATTTAGTAGCGGTTACAAAACTGCTACAGATTTAATTAATTTTTAATATGAAAATTCAATTTTTCCCTCCAAAAATTAGTAGCGGTTTTGTTTTGTGCGTAGCGGTTATGTATAATTGCTACAGAATCATTTGCCATGCTGAATTTTATAGCGGTTTAGTGCTAATTTAGCAACGAAGTTTTCCTTCGCTAATTCCGTCGCTAAATTAGCGATGGAAAATCTAATTTAGCGACGAAAAATTACGTCGCTAAATTTAACAATTCCGTCGTTAAATGTGTTATATTCCCTCGCTAAATTTGACAATTACGTTGCTAAATGGGTTATATTCCGTCACTAAATTTGACAATTTAGTGAGGGAAACATTCAAAATTTCGTCACTAAATTTTCCGTCGCTAATTCCGTCGTTAAATGGAAAATTATGTGTATTTATCATCTCCACATTTGACAATTATATCGCTAAATCGTCATTGATTTTAGATATAAATAAACTACGCATTTACAAAAAATATTTTTATAAACAGATCTATTTAATCGCACAATTGATAACCCAAAAAGCAAATTTTATGTAATAATATCAAATACATAGTATCTTTAACCATAAGCACACATTCTAATGTATGATAAAAGTCTTAAAGTTGAAAAAAATACATATAAAAGTTAAAAGCTTCAAACAATACAATTATTGTTCATTGATTTGGATCTGGGTTCTTGGAGGAATATACAGAACTAGTCCATCGATTAGAAGGCTTGCAGTTATCCCAGGCCACATCATACCAGATTTAGAAACTTGTAATTATCAGCTGCTCTTGACAAAGATTGCATTGCAACAGGGAATCCCGCCCATCTGCAACATTACTATTCAACTGAATTACTTAAAAGAAAGAAAAGACGAATAAAATTTTTCCCACTACAGCAGAATCTTTTGAAGAATAATATGAAGAAAATAACAGTAATCCAAATGATACCAAGAAGATGTCGGAATATCTCAAAGCTACACATGAAATGAGGAAAATCCTAAAAATCAACCAACATCATAAGCATTCGTAAATAGTTTTGATTAAATAATAATGTAATCAAATAAGACGCAACCTCTGTTTTGGTGTGTATATATATACATTAAACACAAAGGGTAGAACATATAGTACAAACCCAAGAACTCGCTATTCTAACACAGCTACTCAAGCCAATGATTATGCAGAGCTTATTATTGTCTAGAAGCCTTGAAATTATCTTCAGGAGTTTAACTTGTAATTAATCCCTATTTCTAAATAATAGTAATATTAAGAATTAATAAAGAGGGCACTACAACAATGCTCGTATGTGTAAGCCTTATCATTCATCATATTTCTGTTTAACCCAATATTTAAACAAAAAAAGTGCTGATGAGTATTACCAAAAAAATGTGATAATGAGACTAACCTGGTAGCAGCAAACACAAATACACCTGTTAAAATCTCAACGCCATCTAACTCAGTCAGAAACTATGAAAAGTGAAAATATGAATATCAGATTATAATCAATATACGATAACAAAAGAAGTGATCAATTAATCACCAACCTGATTCACAACACGATCAGTGACTCCAGTATTGTCATGTCCTCTCTTGGGGGCAATAGAATCAAATTCATCAAAAAAGAGTAGGCATGGTGCTGCTGCAGCTGCTTTAGAGAATATATCCCTGACCTAAAAGCAACATTCAACATAGCAAATTGTATTTGACCAGCTTATAATCAGTTGAATATCTCAGGACTCATTAGCTGTGCTCTAGTTTCTTAACTCCTTATTTTACTACCGTACTACAGAAAAATGTAAGCCTTCTATCTAAACAACTATTAACTTTGATATGACAGTCTTAGGAAATATTCTTTCATGTATTGTGACACTATGCAATCATAATCAGTTTAATTAAATGGATTAGAATTATAATGAACCATTATAATAGAATCATTGTAAATTAAGTCTAAGATTACTATAAGGAGTATATATATATTTACTCATGAATGAAAACCTTCTACAAATAGAAGAACTAGCTTTCTCTGGATGGTCATTCGAAAGAAAGAAAGATAACTATACATCAAGAATTTTTGGCTCAGCGAAGTATCAATAAACTTCAGAAAAACTAGAAGACATGGGTATTAGGATATCTGATGCTTAGGCTTGAATAACATCACCTTATCCCCTCTATTTACAACTGTTCATTGTCAACTTAGGCTTGAATAATCACCTCATTTCCAACCAGAACATTGTTCATAACCATTCATTGTCTGATGATGTTAATAGTGCACTAGTCCTAGTCAGGAAAATAGTCCTATGAGAAAGATACAGTGACTTACATCACTAGCATTTACACCGGCATAAACCAATTTTACAAGAACATGATGTGGTTTGATAGGTAATCTCAGTGGTGTTCTCAAGATACTGGTAGCGTTCCTAAAGTTGTGAGTCAAGGTGTGGACAACTCTGCAAACAATAAGCAACTAACCAGATCCATCAAATGATACGTTTGATCAAGAAATGTATGTGGTCAAACTCAAATTACAATTGCATCTTTTCCTCACTAAGTCATTAGAAAAGATACTTTAAGCTTTTAGCTTTTTTTAGTTTTAAAAAATGGCTATATGGAAAGAAGCATGGGCTGATGAACATAAATCACTCAGGGTTCATCAATAAGCTTGATCTGTAAGGTGAATCCATGTGTGTGTGTATATATTATGTATGCATGCATCTATGGTCGCACCAGAAGAGAGAGAAAGAATTGAAATACGCACATTTTCTCAAAACTCTCAGGAAGTTTAATTGGTGGAGCTTTGAACTCAAGAGTGTATCAAGTACTTCTCTTCCTCAGATGGTGTGGGCCAGTACTCAAATCCACAGCGATTTGTAATCCATAGGCATGAACCAGCTTTGCTCTCATCAATAATAAGCTCAAAAGCACCTTGAGAGGTTAAAATACTTAGATATGATATAACAGTAAAAAGCTCTTAAATAGTCACTGATAATTGAATCTGGGGGCTTTCCCATGTTCAAGAAACCATCACAAAAAAACATAATTTTCAATCAAGGAAGCAGATACCCTTAAGCGTATTATAGTATTTTAGAAGAAGCATATGTGTGATGACAATTAAGATGAACACCGAAAACCAGTCAACAAGCTTTCAATATATAAAGCAGATGTCTGCTAAGATAGAGATTTGGCAAGCTTGCAGACATTTGTCACCACCAACTTTTGGCAAAGCTATCTAAGAGAACAGAAAAATATATACCTGGGGATTTGTCACCACCAAGTTCGAAGAGCATCTAATATAAGCTGGGGATTGTCAGTCAACTGCATAACCTGATAGTGTGCAAGAACTTCAAATCTTCCATGTATGTTGTTCGTAACAAAGGCATGGCACTCTTTATATAGATTAGGTTCCAATTCAAATACCTGCAACCCAATCAATGATCCAAAGAAATTCATGCCCAATCAGTAACGGTATAGAGATATGCATCCATACAAGCCAACCAAGCACACCTTTAGCAAATACCTTGTATTTCCATAGTTAATGTCAAACATGGTTAGCATTTATCAACTGATAGAGATACAAACGCATCTTTGGAGCAGCAACTCGTTATTTAACAAGTGAAAAGCTATTTGAACTCACAACAGATAACTGATTAAGATAACCGACAGATAAAATGAACTTTCCTGGGCTCATCAGGGGTAAATCAGGAAACGAAAGCTTCTGAGTCGGTGGTGGGAACAGGCACAGCAGCCGGAAATCAAAGATAACCCACAGGGAGACAGAGACACAGACTTGACAGTAACACAGAGTGGCCGAGCGAGAGAAAGAGACCAGACGGAGTGGCCGATCGAGAGACGAAGATTAGACGGAGTAGGCGAGCGAGGGTGAAGCAGAACAACCACCAATAGTTGCATCCGTTAAAGACCAATCACCGGCTGCAGTAAAGGAGAAAGCCTCATTGGATAAAGACCCTTCATTGCTAGCTTCCTTGTCGATTGACGATCTAACGCTAGTCAGAAAAATATAAAGAAAAGGATCCGTATTAGCTCCAGCACCTATCGGTACAGTGGAGTAAAGCTATCGACTGTAAAGGAGAGGGTTGAAGCTTGATGCTCCTCCAAAGTGAATTGAATTAGTCTCGTGTGACTTCACTCGCTTACTTTGGAAAAAAGAGTAAGAACTGATAGTCATCGCCTTTCCCTTTCAACTGGCATTATCACACCACCATCAACAGATTCAATAACAGCTAGCAGCTCCTTCTAATGGTCTAATGGACTGTTTTCTGTGGGTTAGGGTTGGGGTTTCAGATGGCATCGTCGAGTGAGGCGAGATTTGGGAAAGCGGTCAGCCGAACTCGAGGAATTGGTCTGTGTTCCAGCTGTCCGAAATGTACACTCACATCTCACAAGATTAGAATCAAAAAATTAAGAGGGAAACCATCCCTCCAAAATTTCAATATAGAGAATTTTAAAAAACATATTAATTTTTTTATCCCTTAAAAATTTCATGATAAAAATGTATTTGAATAACTTAATATTACAGTAAAAAAAATTCTCACTAATTTGTAAAATTAGTGAGGAATATAATATTCCTTACTAATGAGGTAATTTAGAGAGAAGTATCTAAGACGTCGCTAATTTTCCTCGCTAATTTAGAAAATTAGAGAGGAATATAATATTCCTCGCTAATCTCCTCGCTAAATGGGCATTTTAGAGAGGAATATCCAATTCGTCACTAATTTTCCTCGCTAATTTGGACATTAGAGAGGAATTCAATATTTCTCGCTAAATTCCTCGCTAATTAGGCTATTTAGAGAGGAATATCAAAGTCATTGCTAAATTTCCTCGCTAATAGTGAAAGTGTTCAAAGGTCCAAAGAAATGTAGTACAGAAAAAGAGGAAGGTAATGGACTAGAAAGATTATGGTCAACCTGATCCTAATGGATTGAATTCATTTAAGATTTTCGCAGTTAAGCATGATTGCCCTAGAGTAATGGAAGGATGGGTGAACTTCTGGGAAAGACCCAAATGTCATTTAAGGAAAAGAAAGAAATGGAATTTTAAAGAAGTAAGGGCAAGAATGGAATTTTGAAAGAAAAGTAAGGGCAATACGGATTCTTCAAATTCGGCCTAGATTTCTATCTAGAGAATTTTAAAAGGTCAGATGGCCAAAAATAATTATTTAAGGTATCAAGAGACCTCAAACATCTGAGTTCAGGGCATAGAAAAATAATATGAAATTTCTAGTATTTTATAAAATTATTGCCCAGAATACGAGAAAGGCGATTTCCCGGATCGGAGGGGAAAGACCGGAAAACCCTGCAAAATGGGATTTTCTTTGAAAATTAATTACAGACCTTCCGGGAAGCAATTTGAGGAAAGGAAAATGATTAGAGCATCAGTGTTTTGACGGTGTAAAGTAACCCTGTTGAAATTTGAGGACTTCCAGGGTATTATTGGGACAATTATTTTGTCATATGGATAAGTGATATTCGGAGATTAAAAGAGAATTAAAAAGGTCTCCAAAAAAAGTAGAAAAAATTTGCCAGAATAAAGTTATTTTATCTGTAAAAATTGTAACGGATCAAGTAACCGGTTACCAATTTGGTTTGGTTAGTGTAACCAAATTTTTAACCTTTAGTTCCATCTCATTATGGCAGCCCATGTGATAAGGTTTTGGGCATAAAAATCTAGTGTGGTGGTGGACAAAAATGGACCACTAGATCTTGTCTTAATTGGCAAGAAACAATCTCAACCTTTCATCCATTTGTGAAGAGATTACTTAAGCAAATTTTCTTCTCCTTCTTCCTCATTTTGGACTAACTTCTCCAGCTACAAAAGAAAAGAAAAGTGGCATCCTCCATAACCAAAGAGAAGAGGAAGAAAAGCTTAAACATCTCTTTTTGAAGATTGAAAGTTAGGGTTCTTGAGATTTAAAATGGGAAAGAGAGGGATTTAAAGGAAAATATTGGTTGAAAATCACTCCTTGCATGATAAGGAGTTGATTGATGTATATATTGCTTTAGTTTCTTGATTGTATGAATTTTTGGAATCATGAAACCCTAGGGGAGGTGCTGTCCAAATTGTGATTTGATGAGAAAGAAGTGTTTTTGAGTTAAATAATACATGAGAAGTGGTTTGGGATCAAGAATATGTCATTATATGTGAAGAAGTTTGAAAAACACAAGTATGTGCCTATTTTCTGTTTCAGCCAGTTCAGAAAATTAATAGGAGGAGTGAGGTTTTCATGATTTTGATGCTTCCAATGGCTTTAGAATGAAAAATTGTGTAGGGTGGAAGTGAGAAAATAATTTTGGAAGCATTGGAATTGAATTTCCAAATTTAAAGGTTTCAAGAATACTTAAACTATCAAAGGATTTTTATGGGGTTTCAAAGTGTTTCTTGACTTGGAAATGGCTTGAGATTAATGGCCATTGTGTTATGAATTATGTAGGCCATTAAGTTGCGCAAGGGACAATTTGGAGGTTAAACAAGAGAGCCTTCAAGTTTCAAGGAAAGTTCAAACTAAGGTAGTAACACTCCTAACTTTGGCATCTACCTTGCATGGATTTATATATTTGTTAAATGTCATGTTTGATATGTGGTTATAGCCATATGTTTTGTTAAACCTTGCTTGTATGAATGCATGGTGATAGCTATGCAATGATTGCCTTGGCTTTGTAAAAACTTGATTAAAGTAAGGTTTATTGTTTTGTTACTTGGCATATTTGTTTCCATTTGATAATCATGCACGTAGATGTATTATTAGAGTTGTTTGCTACTGGTATTTCCTTCAAATCTCACCCTTTCCAATAACAAACCTTAGGTGCAAGTTCAAGCAAGGGAAAGGAGAAGGTGAGTGATGAATAAAAAGCATTATGTGATGCTTCACTTATCGAGTTATGTAATATGTTTGTATTACATGTTAAGTGTATTTGTGGTTCATATAAACCTTAAACCCTATACTAGATGACATGTATATGTATAAAAAGGTATGCATGATCATGTGGCATGAGTTAGTTATAGCTTAAAGGTTTTAGAAAAATTTTGAGGAATGAAAAGCTTTGAAATAAGGGGGTCCAAAACCCTTAAAATTAAAGTTCCCAATCTTTGAACCTTGAAATAAAATAGTAAATGAACTCCAATTGATCTGAAATTTGGTGGAAATATAGTCATATGGTAAGGTTTAATATAAGCTAAAGTTTACTGGAATTGGACTCTTATGCAGAAAGTTATGGCTTTCCAAAATTAAGAGAAAAACCTGGAAAAATTGAAAAATAACCATATGAACAGTGAAATTTCACGTAATAAACTGTATTGATTGGGCAAGATTTTGGACAAATGAGTTTTTTTTCATTATAGATAAGGTTATAAGCTTCATATAGAAATTAGAACCACTCAATTTCAATTTTTCTAGAATTAGTTATGAATTTTCAAAGTTGGGTTAGAAATTTGGAAAATTGACCAAAAAAATAGTAACTCAGGAAGAAATTTTCAAACTCACTTCTTTGGTCAATCTAAGCTATGTAAGGCCTAAGAGTGGTTCAATCTTGGTTTAATATGAAGCTAATGAGATAAATTAAGGAGTGTTACATTTGGTGGTATCAGAGCATGGTTTTGGGCTTAATCATGCATTGTTAGGGCATTATTGATGTATTGTGTAAGCATTATGTTATATGTTTATTAAATGCATGATTTACCTACTAATGATATTAGATTGATTGGATATTGTTGAATAAGTATGATTGAGATTGAATAGGAAAAGATGAAGGATGAAAGTACAGAAGTTACTCAACCGTATCGTCATGAAATTCCGGATGTGAAATTTGTAACACTAATACTCCGGAGATTAGTTTATACTTGAAACCTCTCGTGAACCAGGGTGATATCCTCGAGTACAACTGAGAGCCAATGAGTCCAATAGAGATATCGGTGCTAAGGGAGGAACTTCCCATGAAAAAGAAGATGAAATATGATGTGTGGCTGAGATAGTTGTTAAAGGAGCCTTTTATGATTGTGCCAAAGAGACCAATCATGGTAGTAGAAGAGAAGTTTTTCATGAAGGTGAAGTCTACCTATATTTCTTTCGAACCAGATTATAATGTACTAGTTTCATCTCGAAGCTCAAATAAAGTGCAGGAGCAAGCCGAAGATCCAGACGTGGATCGTGTAGAGGCCATGTAGAGGAAAAGATTCGTAAGAGGACTAGAAATTGTAGAGTTGCTTCTATATGCCATTTTAGTGCGAACACTAATGGACTCCGAGAGCGTATGACTTTGCAAGGGCAAGGTTTCATCTAGTGTGGATCCAGATGACTAGGGAGGCTTCTAAACTGGATCAACTGGCCTAGGTGCAGCTGATGATAAGGAATGGTCATGGGCTTTGATGGCAACCATTCTAGATACTGAGCTATTGAGAATAAAATTTAGTTGGGCAATTGTTGATGAGGTTGTGGCCAATGATGTAAGAATGAGTGTGGCATGGTGAAAGTGTAGGAAGTACCCAAGGTACTGGAATTGTTAAAAAGCCTTATGATTTTCATGAGTACAGTGGATAGATTGTCAGAGATATAGCAATAGTTGCAGCTTTTGTTTTACAACAGTAACAATAGTAGTAGCCACAACAGATTTCCCAACTAAGATGACCCAATTCTAATGACTAGAAAGAGCTGAACCGGCCATATCTAGAATTTTAACCAATAGGCTACTGGTTTGACTCTATCTAGAATTTGAACTGGCCCAATATACTTAGGACTGAGCTTTTTAGTCTTCAAAGATTGACCTACTCCTGTTATTGGAGATACTTAGAGAAAAACATGATCTCCGACTTCAAACTCTAAAGGTTGTCATCTTTGATCTGCATAACTCTTTTGTCGGCTCTGTGTTGCTTGTAGTTTCTTCTTTATCATCTCCACCTTAGCAGCCGTACAAACTACTAGATCTAGACCGTACATATCTCTTTCTTTCAGCTCTGCCCAACATAAAGGTGATATGCATTTTCTTCCGTATAAAGCTTCATAAGGCGCCATCTCTATACTGGAGTGATAGCTATTATTATATGCGAACTCAGCTAATGGCAAATATACACTCTAATTCCCTTTTAGTTATAGCACACACGCTCTCAACATATCTTTGAGCATCTGAATTGTTCTTTTGAATTGTCCATCTGTTTACAAATGATAAGCTATACTAAAACTTAACCTCGTACCGAGTGCCTCTTATAAGAACTTCCAAAATCTTAAAGTGAAATGAGGATCTCGGTTTAAGATTATATTCTTTGGTGTAACAACCCAATTTTTAACCAAAATACTTAACAAAGTTTCTACCATGAGTAAATAAAGAGGATTTCAAACATCAATTCATTAAAACATATCCTCAGTCCAACCAAAATACATGTCATTAATAGCAATCCAAATCCTCCCAAAATATCAGAGTAAACAGAAAATAAATCGCGGAAGCCTTAGGGTTATGGCAATTCAAAATGATAGCATGTGCTTAAGGGCACAAGAGAGCCAACAAGGCTCATTCCATCAGTGCCTTCCCTTGTTGCCTACTAGAACAATCACCTAAAAATGTTAATATAACGGGGTAAGATTCCACCCCCAGTAACTCTGAAATTTTCTACCACACACAAGCAAACGGCATACAATTAAAACGGAAGAACTGATTTACGAAATACATTTGTATATATATAGAGTAAACATAATGTAAACAATTTTATATTTTCTTTCATAATTATGCAACTCACAAACATCATCACAAATAATGCATAATAATGTAATATGCAACCCCTTATACCACCGTCCATCCTTATTCTGCTGACCGGAGCCATAGGCTAACATATAGTCCAATAGAGACTTATCCATGTAACTGGATTGTCTCAAGCTCACAAGTTTCTTAAGATACACCCGGTGATTGAACTTTATTTGTATTAGTTTTCTACTTGAATTTTCAGAGTCTTAGAATCAATTTTAGCCCACACATGACCCTTTTTGTGCTTAAGTTGAGATTAGGAGTTATTGACTTGGATTAGTGTGATTTTGGGTACATATGCTATGAATAATGATTTATTGTGCCTAAATTGCATCATGAGCAAATGACACTGCCCATATTTGCTATTTCATTTCAGGGACTCCTTACAAAGGGCAAGGGAAGCAGTTCTGGAAAAGTTCATCGCGGCGCATTTCAATATTCGCTGCGACCAAAGTTCAAGTAGCCACGCAAGAACTCTCGGCTGAGTTTCACCGCGACGAAATCTGAAGTTTGCCGTGGCGAATATCGCGCAGAACCTGAATTTTTACCTCAGAAGGAAAATAACCCCACCCGGCTTGATGGATCCGACCCAGGACGGTTTATTATGCTGAATTAGGGTATTTTCGAGAAGAAGAAGAGGAGGAGGCTGCTGAGAGCATTGAGAGAGCAAAGGAGGAGAGAAATCTCATTCTCCATCCATCATCTTCACATACTAACATCATTTCACCCCATTTCTTTATCATCCATTCATCTATCATGCTCCATTCATCATCTCAAAGCTCATTTCCATCACCCATGAGGAGCTGAACATTTTCACCCTCTTGAAGATGAAGTGAGCTGGAATTCGAAGTGCCGAAAGGGGAGTATTTACTTTCAATCTATGTTTACACTATAGATTACTAGGATTCCGAGTTAGACTTTGTAATTTGTGTGTAAATACTTGGTCTCAGTCGAGCCAAACTTAGATTATTGTGTATTGAGTTGCTTTGTAATTGACGAAGTAAAATGGAGTTCATTTTTCTTATTTGATGAAGTCTTGTTGTTCTCTTCTATCATCCTAGTTGTGCTTGGTTTTAGAGTCAACAATGTATGGAATTGATTTTGTCACTCTGCGATTTCCGTACATACACTAAGCGGTCTTAAGGGATTTTATGGGATGGAGTTCATTTCATGTTGTTTCGAACCCACCAAGTCGTGTGGGGATTTAGAAGGAGATCATCGTATGACGCTCCGGACCCATGCGAATTGTTGGGGTTTTTAATTTCGAAAACTTAGTGCGAAAGCCGATACTTTCCCTCATCCTTTGTGAACTATGATGGAACACTTTGTTTTCAAGAGGCACTCATCATCATACACGCTTTTCTTTCTCAAAGCTGCCTTTACTTTCATCCTTAACCAAGAAAATACAAAAAACAAGCTTTAAATTTTGTAGTTAGCTTAGGAATACAGTTTAATACCAATTGAACCCCATTGCATTTGCATTGCAAGCATTATCACAAGCTAAGAATTATTAGTACGCCTTTTCACGTCCGGAGAGAATGACCCTGGGGTTGTCACTATACAATCCTTGGAAATCAAAATTAATATTCTTGATCCATTTTTAAGGCTAACCAGTGATCTAAGTTTACTATTTGTGGCTTAGTACGGACCAAGAATTTGGTGCCGTTGCCGGGGAGGTGAAGTGCCAATAGTTATTAGATTGTGTTTTTGTTTGTTAGTTTTGCATCTTTGTTCATAGTATAGGATTAACCTGTGAATATCTTAGCATTGCATAGTAGATTGCATCTGTTTCTGCTGCATTCTGCATAAAATTCGCATTTTAGCCGTGTCCAATTTCATTTTTCGTTGCGATGCACGCTCAATTTCACAGAGAAATTCTACTAGGGTGTGTTGCGCCGCGACCAAAATTGCAATTTTAAACGAGAGATACCCTCTCGGGTACCTTTTGCCATGACGTAAATCATATTTCGCTGCGGCCAAATTCCACTTTTCATTCATCATTCACTTCATTCATCTCAATTTCATACATACATACACTGATACCATACACACTCATTTATACCTTTCATACATATTCGTTCATATTCTTACCTTCACCATACTATTTTTGCAAACAATATGATAATTGAAAGTTCTTGTCCCACGTTTAAGTCTGAGGATGGATTTGTATAGTCAAGCATTTCATCTATTGCCTCAATGGTCGAATCTGAGGAGCCATCATCTTTTGCATCATTATACTCTGAAAATTCTATCTGTGCTTGTGAGGGGATGGGAACATGTCTGCATTGTATTGTACTGAAATGTTTACTTCTTGCTTCGCAGTTTCAAAATGAGCAGCCTAGTGAGCCAGGCATCGAGTCTAAGCACAACACAATTAAAGATGACCCCTTTGGGATGGAAAAGCCTACTAATGTTGAAAAGAATTTTGGCGAAGTAGCAGGACAGTCAAAAGACAGCAAGGGCACCTCGATTAATCAGGGAAGTGATCTCAACTCGCTTGAGCTTCATAAATTGATTCCTTCAGTTGTGCAACCCCCTACCCTAGAATTGAAACCCCTACCTTCTAATTTAAAATTTGCTTATCTGGGGCCCAATAATACTCTTCCCGTTATAATTGCTGAATCTTTATCTAAAAAAGAGGAAGAGAAATTATTAGCTGTTTTGAGAGAACATAGAAGGGTATTAGGGTGGACTCTAGCAGATATCCCAGGGATTAACCCATTAATATGCACGCATAGAATTCTTTTGAAGGAAGAAGCAAAGCCCATTAGGCAACCCCAAAGGAGGTTGAATCCCCTGATTTTAGATGTGGTAAAAAAAGAGATCACTAAGCTATTGAGTGCTGGGATCATTTATC
>JANTPZ010021303.1:0-13297 GCA_025593235.1 Vachellia pachyceras | reverse complement strand
AAGGCTCCAGAGGATGAAATAAGCATAGTTAATTGGGTATGGCAACTCTATGGGCTTGGAAAACTTCTTGAAGCAGTTGATTCAAGACTTGAAGGAGATTTTGACCATGATCAAATCAAATGCCTATTGATTGTTGGACTGTGGTGTGCCCATCCAGATCATAATCATAGGCCTTCAATAAGGCAAGTGATTCATGTGCTTAACTCTGAAGCTTCATTTCCTAGTCTTCCTTCCAGTTATCCTGTACCAACATATCGTGAATTTCCGGTATGGTCATCATCATTTTCAAATCGACCGAGCACCAATTCTTTAGAGTTAGTCAAAACCATAACATGAGCTTTAGTTTCAACTCGAACTCTTTTGGTTTTACTTCGATTTCTAATGATGTTCACCGACAGCAGTGTCATTTCTGTATATTTGCACAAAAGTTAATTTTGGCTATTGTAAATTTGAGGTTCCTTAACGCAGCTCCTGATGTTCTGTTCTCATTTCTTGAACGTACGTAACAGTAATCTTAAAAATAAAACAAAAGCTGAGGACCAGCTTCCTATTCATCCAAATGTGAATGAATGAAAATTGACAATCTTAAAGGGGCCAATTGACTCTCTGGTCTTCAAATCGATGACTTATAATGGAGCCTGTTTTTGTAAAGCAAAGAAAGTGAGATAGTTCGTTGAAAAATTAAAACTTTGTATTAATAATTCTACAAGTCCCTTGTAACTATAGAAAACTAAAATCTTTGGCCCAAAAAAAAAAATCATTTTCTGGGGAAATATAATTGGTTGGATATTTTTTTCTACCCAAGACAATATTTTTTTATGGTTGCAAATAAATTAATTAATGATAGTGGTAGTAGCCTACCCAACAAGATAGACTATGATGAGTGGTAGAGGAAGGGCAACTCAAGGACATGAGTTTATCTAATGCTTTTTATAATGCCGCAACACTAATCTTCTAAATATTTTTTATTTTTCCTTTTGGGCATTAGATTCTATGTAAAAATCAATGAGATTTTTTTATATCTTATGAAAAAAATAATTTTTTGTTGCAAATTTAAATTATTACAAATAATATTAGAGAGCGTTAAATGGAGACCTATTAAAGTCCTCAACCCTGGGACCATGCTCCCAGAGTTTTAATTTTGCTTAGTAATATATAGATGGCCTGGCATATATTTTGTTTCCTCTCTAGAACTTACTGGTGCAAAAATGGCTTTTTACCGAGGGATTTATCCCAAATTCTCTCCAATATAATCCCTACTTGCTTCTACTCACATGCATTCATGGAAAGTATTACAAAAATTGATGCCATAGAACAGAACAAAGAATTCTACAGCACTTCCATATTTCAATTAAACCCATCCCACTTTCACAGATATTCACAGTTTAAACAATGGATTGATCTGTACCAAAAAAACAAACAATGGATTTGTCGTTTTGCTTGGACGGCAATTAAAAAAGGAAAAAGTTACCGTTACAGTAACGAAATTTAGGAAAAAAGGTACCGTTACAGTGACGAAATTTAAAATGTTGGAGGAATCAGTTTGTTAGTGGGAACATCTAGTTAGATGTTCGATACCTTATAACTAATTCGCAAGTACCTATAAACACAATTAAAAAATTAAATTTATCGTACAATTTAAATGATTTTTAATATTACTCTTATTAACTACTATTAACTTTAATATCATACTAATTTCTACTCTCATAGTACCATTATTAAATTATGGGCATACACAAAGAATATTTAATGTTTATCGGAAATATCAAATGTTGTTATAGAAAATTAACTAAAATTTCTCATAGAAGGGATCTTGGAAAAGGAATTTCACATGACTCACTGGTTTTTTTAACTTGTTGGTGTAATAATGAAACAGGTTAGAATGGTTTGTGCAGAAATGCTGCTGCTGCTGTATCATTTTTATTGAATTATCAAACAGCAACATAACTTCTCAATGACACTAAGTAGAAGACAAAAACCATGGCTTCGTATTTCACCCGAATTATTTTGTCTCATAATCTTTCTTAATTTCAAAGTCTAAGTGGCATTTCATTCGGTTATTGCTAACACAGCTTTTCGTTACCATTTAACTTTTGTACGTATCTGGAAGAACAGAGTCAAAGACTGCATGATAGGATATGAATCAATTTATCATCATGTAAGATTTGAAACATAATCGATGAACATGTGTTCAGACGTGTGTGCTGATGACCGATTAACTCATCAGACGCCTTGTTTGCATTGGTTAAAAAGAAATTTGGGTAGAAAGTAAGCGCGAGGACAATTATGTAAATGAATACAGGATTTAATAGGATATATTGATGATGATTGGGTGGCTAATGACTTTATACACTGAAGATTATAAAAGATAACTGGTATAGAAAATAGTAATTAAAATATTTAAACGTATTAGATTAGCCACAAATCAATACTATTTTGGAAAAATGCCCTTATATAATCAAGGTGGAGGATTCTTCTTCTGCATCATGAATTGTAATAGTTGAGTAGTTAATTATGAGGTAATATTGAAAGAAAAAAATGAATACCTCAAGAACAGATTTGGATTCGAATAGATAATTTATATATGGAACCATCTCTATCTTCTTCCTCTTGCCATATGTATGAGACCAGAAGGAGTATTTGATATTTTCATTCTAGAATTTGCAAGCATTGAAAAGGATGGAAGGGATTTTTATTACATAGAGCAATATATTTTGCAAAAGTTTATGTCAATAACAACCGATTATAGTTTGGGCAAAAAAAAAAAAAACAACCGATTATAGTAAGATATTGAAAACCACACTGAGCAATAAGCCGTTCGATGCAGGAGTTCACGGTCAATTGGTCAAGCCAAGGTCAACTTAAGGTTAGAATGGTCATACTAAAATCACATAATTTAATCGTAAATAACAAATTGTATGGCAGCATTAATATATAATGATAGTATAGAAAAGAAACATATCGATAATTTGACTGTATCAACCACAAAATACAACAATATTGAGAATTTCTATCCTTATAATCCTAAATCACTAACATTAATCATATACCAACATCATCATTACATTCATAAAAGTCATTAAATATTAGACATTAGGAGATGGATGAGGACAAGCAGAAGTAGCAGTGTTTGCAACATTAGAATAATTAATTTTTTAGGGATTAAAATATAATATTGGTAATATTTACAGGGTAGAGGGCACCGGCATTTCAATTTTAAGTTTACTTTCTTTAAAAAAGGGAGTAAAATAACATCGTTTTGCACTGTTTTCTTAAAATAACTTATAACCTTGGTAAACCGTTCAAACTAGCGGTTTACCCAAGTCACAACCGGTTTACACCAATGCAAGACAATTTGCACCTTTTTCATTTTTCACTGGTTTAAACCTTCAATCAGATCGGATATGTGACTGTTTCATCGATTTCAGCCGTGAGCCAACCTTTCGGTCTGGTTTTGCAAACCTTGGATTATAGGACATAAATCACAAGTTAAAAAGTGCAACGAAACAAATTTATACTCGTGTAATTCTAAATGTAAGACTTGTATTACAATGGAGTTTTCCCACAACAAAGATAATATATTGTCTATTAAAGAAAATCATATTTATTTTGTACATATACAAATTTAGGGTCAATAAAATTTGGGATCCCTTAAATTCACCTTCATTTTAGCTTTGGTCTCTTAAGTTTCAAATCTTGGGTTTCAATCCCTCAAAGAGCAAAATAGTCCAAGCTTTTATTTAATTATAGGATTGATATTTTAAACTGAATGAAATTTGAGGGATAAAAGCTCATGGTTTGAAATTTGATGGATCAAAATTAAAATAAAAGTTAATTTTAATGATAAAAAACTATATTAGCTTACATTTTTTTTAAGCACTGAAGTACTGACATCATGAAGTTAGCAGCATAGACAAAGAGCCACACCCTTTGTCTTGTCATGCGGCAAAGATTATTATTAAACTACTTTTATATTTTTATCATGAATCATCATTCTAACAAATTAACTTAAACATTACCTGTATTTTGAAATTTTAACTTTAATTTTAAAAACTAAAATTCAACCGGTGAATTATTAATTTGAGTATATATTATTTGTTATAAGTAACCTAATTAATTTGAGGGCAAAGCACTTCATACATACATAAATATTTTAAAGATGTTTATTCACGGGGTTGATTGAATGAGAAAGAAATCGTATTATAATCCTGTTAGTCCCAGAACTCTAGTTTACAGATACAGTGAATTGACGTTCGGGCAAAAGATGATGCAAGTTAAATTTAGAGATTTAGAAAACCAACAATCATAAAGAAAATGAGAAGTATACAAGTATTGTTTTTTAACCATAAGAGAAGTATACAAATATTAATAGACTAACACTGTGACACCTCCTATTTCCCCCCATTTACTTATTTTAGATCACTTATGAACCACTCTTAGGTTTTGGATATCAAGATCTGACCCAAAATTGTGAACTTAATTTTTAAAAAAATGTTTGAATAAAAACGCTGGTACTGTTCACGGGTCTTTTTCCAGATTTCTGGCCCAACTTTGAAAAATCATAATTAATTCTAAAAATTCGAAAATGAGTGATTCCAATTTCTAAATTTTTCTTATTAAGTGACCTATAGGGAAAAAATACTCATTGGTTTCAGTTCTTGCCCATTTGATATAGTTTATTCGAAAACCGTGGCTATGTCCAAGTGGTCACCGCCAGTTTTTCTAGTTTTTCCCTTAATTTTGAAAAATCATATCTCTTAATGTACATATCCAAAATTTGCAGACATTATATCATTTTAAAGCTTAGGATGTGTAGTTTCTGACTGGAAAATTTTAGCCCATTTGGAGCTCGTTTACTATTTTTAGTTGCCACTTGAAACAGATTCATTTTTCAGGGCCTTTGGAACCCTTTAACTTTGTAAACCAATTTTCTCTGAAATTCTCCAAAACCTCTTATTGGTTCATGAACTTGCCTTTGGAATGCATAATTAGTTTCTTATCATCCTTTAGCCTCCCTAGCTCATTTTCATGCATGCATGTATCACCCATTCATTTTGTTCTTCTTATAGAGATGTTAGGTTACAAACATAGCAACTTCAAGAGAGAGTATAATTTGGCATATCTACACAAAACAAGCAAGCATAAGCATCATCTTCAAGCATCTATAACTTTTTCCTTACCCTTGCTTGAGCTTGCACCTACATGGTTAGTTGGGGGAGAACGAGATTTGGAAACCCCAATAGCAAAACCACATAATCAAAACATTGTGAATGTGCATACATAACTTTATGGCATGTGTATGAACATCTAAACATGTAACACATAAACTTTACTTGAATATGCATACGGCCATAGCACAAAGTCACATTTCGTACAAAAATCATGCACTTTAATCATCATAAAAGTTCATGTAACATTCACAACCCATTTCATAAACATAAAAAGGAGATTAGTAGGTTTTCCTACCTCAAGATCTTAGCTTTTCCTTTTTCACTTTATGGCTCTCTTGAATAACCTTTCCAATATGCTCTTGGAGGTCTCAAATCCCTAACAATCATGGTATAATACTCATATAAATATACAACCAACAAGTTACCATAAAACTTGAAAAAACGCATAGAACTCCTTGTAGGTTTTTTAAGAGTCCTACAAGTTCAAGTCTTGGCTTTTATGGTTCCTTAAACTTCTAAAATCCATCTCTTAGCTTTACCCTACACAAAACATCATTTTAAAGCCATTGGAACCATCAAAACACTCAAAAACTCGTTCCTTCCATTTTTTCTTGACTTGGCCGAAAAGAAGAAAGAAAAAGGGAAAAATGGGTTCTTTTCACTTTCTTCATGTAACCTTATGTTTTCTTGCTTCCAAAACCCTTTCTCTTAGCTTTGATTAACTCAAAAACATCTCCTTTTAGATCAATCAAAATTTGGGCAGCACCTCCCCATAAACTTGAGCTTTCCATAAATCTTTGCAACACTTAAATCAACCAACAACAACCAACACCTTATCTTTTACCCCTCAAGGAAGAGCTTGCAACCATTTACCACTTTTAAAACCTTCTCTTTTCCATTTTTAACTCTTGAAGTCCTAGCCATCTTCTTCTAAAAGAGAGGCTCATTCAAGGAACAACTCACGAGAAGGTATAGTGGTTACAATACTCAAGAAAAGAGGGATATTTGGTTGCAAGAACACTTTACCTTGTGTTGTGGAAGCTTGAATCTCTTCTTTCTTGCCTAGGGAGGGAGTGTTTTCTAGAGAGAAGGAAGAGAAAAATCTGATTGTAAGAGAGAGAGGGTGGCATGAATTATGAGAGGGGAGAGAGAGATTTGTGTTTTAATAATTCCATGTAAAATGAATGTGTGAAGGATAAACATTCTTGCAGCCCAGGTTGGAAATACTTGATCCACATTGTGCCACTTGTCCTCTTTGAATTCCTTGCTGAAAATTGACTTTTCAAACCCCCTAGGCATCAGGTTTGCTGGCTGGGCCTCTGCCCGGTCCAGTTACTTGATCTGGTGGCACGCGTTTTCGTTAAGTAACCTTTATGCGGGTAACTACATTTTTACTTTTCTGGAGACTTTATCTCTCATGTGGTGCCATTCCCTAGGCCTCCTTGCCTAGGTGGCATCATGTCCTAGCCCATAGCATCTCTGGGTTCCCCTTGGAACTCGTCAGGATTCCTTGATTTGCGTGCAACACTGTAAAACGGGCTTCTGAAGGCCAATTTGACTTAAGGACATGGAAAAATTCTATATTTTTCCCTGATTCTCAAGCTCTTTTCCATTCCTCAAAATTCTTCCTGGATTTTCCGTAATTAATTTTCTAAGAAAATACTGTTTCGGGCTTTTCGGGCATTGTTGTTCTCCGTACAGCGAAAATGCCCGCACGGGATACCATGTAATAATTTTATTAAATATTTTAGGATCCAACTAAACTTTTTTTAGTTCGGGTCTCTAGCATTTGAGGACTCTTGCTACCTCAAATAATTATTTCTCAGTCGTCCTTAACTTCGAAATCTCTTAATTACAAAAATGCCACTACTTGTCTTATTTTCCTCATAATTACCAAAATGCCACTACATTTTCTTCTTTTCTTAATTCCAACTTTACCCTTGGTTGACTTTTGACATTTTTGGTCAACTTTGACATTTTTATGCCCTAAGCCTTTAATTCAAAATGACTGTTTTGCCCTTAGTCATTTTTGCTTAGAATTCTCAAGACGAGGGACTTAATCAATTATAATCTTTCTTTCCTTTAGGCATTTTCTCTATATTTATCCTTATTTATGGGCCTTATATTATCACATAGTTTACTGGTCTAGCCTTTAGTTCAAGCTACAGAAATGCAGATATTACAAACACAATAGTATTGAAATCTATTTTAATTTAAAGAGAAAGCTTCCAAAGATTCATTAAACAATTAATTAGTAGACGCATAATTACTTGCGTTAGCAAAAAAAATTTCATTACCATAAATATAAAACAAAACGAATAAAGAATAATTGATGCTTCAAAACCAAGTCAAACAGACCAATGTCTCTCATCTAAGTATGGCTTCTTGTGATCCGCAGAAAAAAGATTTGGAATATCATATCTTTTCCTTAATATTATTATCTGATATTCGGCACTTTTTCTTAATCTTATTCCATGTCCTAGAGCAATAAACTAATTTGCCTTGAGATTTATGACTGCTTTCTCTAACACAAGTGTCTCTTTTAGGAATCGAATTAAACTTGATCGAGCCCAACAAATCCATTAGGATCTTATATCGCTAGATCAAGTATGTATCGGTTAGGAATATACTATCTACAACTCGAGCAAAATGGCTTATTTTTCTTTTTATAGCAATTGCTAATGCAAGAAAATGGCTTCCCTAATAATGGGGCCAAGGACCGTAGCAAATTCAAAGCATATTGTATATATCTTTCAAAATACTAGGGGAAAAGAAAGTAATCAACTATTAAAGATGAAATGCCATGCCCCAAAAATTAGAGATCTCTCACTCATTTAGCCTTTGATTTGTAAATGTGTATTACTTGCCAAAATGTTAAATGACACAATGTACACTTGCTTTTCTCAATACTGTAGCATAAAGACATATCCTGCATTATCAACATATTAAGTTTCTTGTTGAAATTTCGGCAGAGTCTCATCTATAAGATAGGCTTCTTGAAAGTTCTATAATGACCTGAAAATTCATAACAACATTTGGAGCAATGCTCCACCACTGCATATAAATATTCTCCAAAATATTACAGAAGCACATAGATACTATCTACAGCGTGGAGCATCTAACCTTCAAAAGAAGTACATAAACATAAGTTTTTTTATATATATATCAAGCAACAACTACAAAACAAGTCAACAACCTTTATAGCAACGAGGAGGCTCTTCACTACTCAATCAAAGGTATACGGTCAACTGAATTATCTAAAGCTAAAAGTAAATTTTCGGTGAATAACATCTTATGTATATAATTGACTAAAATTTAAGAAAATAATCTAAATGATTTAACTACTATAAATATTGTAACAACAAATCTCAGTTTTATAGGGTATCATCAAATTACATTTGAATTTGCATAATAGATCATTTCTTAGATAATTTCAATTATGTAGTAAAACAACTTGTTGGATAGAATTGATTTAAAAGATAATTTTCAAATCTCATATTTTTGTATGACTTCAATAGAATGAAATAACAAATGTGGACACACAGTCCACAATAGTGAATAACCAAATGTAGTTTGAGGCCACGAAAACAAGCTTGAACACACAATTCACAAGGGTAAATAACCAAGCACGGCTTGAAGCCATGAAACAAGCACAAGTATAATAGCTACAAATAACAAGTGTGAGTCAACACTCATGAATACCAAGCAAGCTTGTTATTAACCATGGCACGCCAAGGATTAACAATACTGCTGATAGAGTAATATCCAGGTTTTAGATAACTAGATATAAAGGCTAAATGAGTAATTAAAGATTAATTTAGGGTTCAGAGGATGAAAGGGAAGGAAAGGAAAGGAAAGGAAGGGTAAAAAATGTCACTCTACCAAATGTAGGAAAAGTAAGGGCAAAACGGTTATTTTGAAAAAAGTAAGGGACTAAAGTGTCATTTTGAAAAGTAGGACTAAAATGACATTTTGACATAGGGATCCAAGTGTAAATTCAAAATTTCTTGCACCAAAATGTCAATTTTTTAAAATTCAAGGTAATTTTTGTAAATTAAGAAAAGTCAAAGGGCATTTTAGTTAAAGTTTGACCAAAATATCAGAAATTTTGCACTGTCCTAAAAGATAGAGGCCTAGATTAGTTCAAAATGACAAATAACTGTTACGGAAATTTTAAAAGTTATTTAATGTTTGGATATTTAATTAAATAGTTAATTAAATATAATTATTTAAAATAGCTAGAGGCCTCAAATATCTAATTTTAGAATAGGGAAAAATAGCTTAGAAATTGTAATAATTGATAAAATTATTTCCAAGAGAAAGTCAGAGACAATTTCATGAAATGAAAATACAAAGGCTCAGAAAAACCCCGAATTAGGATTTTTTTAAAAAATAATTAAAGACATTTTAGAAGACATTTTGATGAAAAGAAAAATTATAAGAGTATCATATATTTAGAGAATATTTAGTGATAATAAATCAGCCAAGTGATTAGGGGTTTACTGAAAAACATTTCTAATGACATAAAGTAACTTTATGGAACTTAATTTTTTGTAAAGAAAGTTGTGGGGCCATGAAATTCTTCAAAAATAAGGGGAAATGATTGATAAGCCTTGTCATGGGGCTATCAAATAAAACTAAGCTAAATGCAATATATGGCAACTAACCTAGGTCGATCTCTACGTTGAGCCTATATCTAATTACTAAGTAATCTAGTGTAAATAACAAATTAAATAAGAAGTATCAAATGCTTTTTTTACTATCTAATTAAACTAAGTGAATGAATTTAAATTCTATAAAAAGAATGTCCTAGGTGATTGAATCTACTAACCCTCTTCGTCCAATTCAAATATTAAGTTCTTTGAACAAAGCACAAGGACTAGTAAGAACCCTCATTAATCAATATTTCTAACCTTTTAATATAATCTAAATCTAGACTCAATTAATCAATTAGAAATATCTTAGTGCTTAGCTCATGTTAGATTTATAGAAGATCCTCCTTACCTCCAATTAATTCATAGAAACCTAGCAAATCAATTGATTTCAAGACAATAAACGAAAACAATTGAATAACAAGAGTACTATAGTTCAATCATAATCCAAAGTATCAATATAACACAAGTATCACGATCTAAATTATATCAACCGATCATAATACTCTTCCATACATATAAATCATAACCTCTAGCAACCTAGAATTACAATTTACATATATGGAGATTAGAAAGTGAAATTAAAATTAAAAGAACTCCTCTTGTTGCTCGAGGACTCCAGTTAGCTTTATCATCACCATCGAACAATGCAATTAGCCAATCATGGTTGGGAAATCATCTTCACCGTAGCACTGAAATTCCATGGCCATCTGTTGGTGGAAAACGGACGGAGAGACAAGACCTATGCAGCATGACAAAGGTGAAGACTAGGTAATGGATGGACAATGGTTGTGTGCGGAAACAATAAATGAGGTAGTGGCTTGTGACGGGTGGTGGCTTGATGTTGGAATTGATGATTTAATGATGCATCAGGAGGCGTCTTCCATGAATGAGGCGTGGTCGCTACAATGCGAATATGAATGGGGAGTGGATGTTGACAATTGAATGAATGACGGAGTCTATATGCATGGCGGCTAGGTTGTAAAAAAATGAATCTCCAGGTGGCACTTGTTCTCCTATCATGTGTGTGCGTATCGCGTACTTGAGTGGATGAATTCTTGGATAATTAATTGAAGCTCCAGCATGTAGTTTCAAGAATGGAATAATGGCCCAATATGTGAGTGATTTCCTTAGAATGAATTGGCCTGTAATTGAATGAGCAAATGGGATAATGGGCTCAGCGTTTTTTTTTTCTTTTTCTCAACTTATGAATGAATGAAAGAATTAGAATAATGGGCGAGCTCTGCTGGGCCCATAAAAGGAGGATAAAGCCAGAAAAATCATAATCCCAAAGGTGTTGAACATATGGCTGTATGGTCCACTGTAGCATTTCAATTTATCTTTTGAGCCAAATTCCTTCCAAGGGTACCTACAACGAAAATTAACATTGAGTGGCATCAGAAATCCTAAAATCAATTATTTAACAAAATGATAAAAAGTATGATCATTTACCATTGATTAGCTTTAATTTCATATAATTGTCACTAATCAAACTTAATACAATTAAACTCAATAAAATCCAAATAATAGCACTAAAATCCCTTATGAGCAAATAAATGTTTTTTCAAACTTTCTTTGCATATAGTTGCATATTTTTACTCCTCAACATGTTCCCATGCATTATTGAACTCAAAAACACCACTTTCCCTTCACTCTAAAAATCGGACAGCATGCCCCCTTAGAGTTTAGAATAAAAAAATTTACACACACATTCAAATAACACAAAATTCATACCAATCAACTCCATAACATGCCTAGAGCATTTTCCTAGCAATATATTCTTCTAAAATCTCTCTCTTTCTCGCTTTTCTCTCTCTTATTTTACACCATGAAACATAAAAATAAAACTATAGGATTGAAGAGGAGAGTTCATAGATAAAAAATAGAGAAGATTTTGCATGGAAACACCAACTTGGATTCTTGATGTTTTGTCTTCTCTTCTTGTGTTCTCCAATTCTCGCCACTCCTCTTCTCTCCTTCACCCTTGGTTGGCCAACTTTGTGCTAGAATTTGGGAGAAAAAATAGCCTAATGTCCTCTTTTATTCAAGAGCAACAAGTGTTAAAAAGGGTGCGACCCACTTGACATATAAAATAACTTTGTACTGATATATTCTACCATCTGTTTATAATATTTTACCTCTCTTTTTACTCATGAAATAAGGATCTTACAAGTGGCAAAATATAGTCACTTTCTCTTCCTTTTAAAAACTTTAAGTTTCCATAAAGTAGCTTTATGGCACTGGAAATACTTTTCGATAAATCCCTTACCATTTCAATGGTTTAGTGTCATTAAAATTCCCTAATTTCATATGATAGTTTCATAATTTTTCCCACATTCCGCTTCTGAAATGTTTTTCATTAATTTTTGAAGAAAACCCAATTTTAGGGTTTTTTTGGGTCTTTTTCTTTCCATTCCAAGAAACTGTCACTAACTTTCTCTTGAAAACAATTTTATAAATTATTATAATTTCCAATATATTTTTCCCTATTCTGAAATTAGATATCTGAGGCCTCTGGACATTTTAAATAATTAAAATTAATAAATTATTTATTAAATATCAAAATATTAAATAACATTTAAAATTCTTATAAAGGTTATTTTTGTCATTTTGACATGAACAAGGCCTCAATCAATGATCAGTAAATTTTTCTCTATCTTTTTAGACTTTGTAAAATTTTCTGATACTTTGGTCAAACTGACCAAAATCCCCTTTGACTTTTCCTTAATTTACCAAAATGCCATTGAATTTTATAAATGGCAATCTGGTCCCTCAATTTTTGAAATTCTATTTTAGTCCCATTTTAAAATCACTCTTATGTCCTTGAATTTTCTAAAATGACACTTTAGTCCTTTTTTTCAAAATTACCATTTTGGCCCTTGCTTTTTCTACATTTGGCATAATGGCATTTTTGTACTCTTCCTTTCTTTTCCTTTCTTCTTCCAGACCCTTAATTAATCTTTAGCTACTAGTTTAGCTTTTATATCTAGTTACCAAAAACCTGGATATTACAATGTGCAGAGTGTGACACTCCTTAATCTTTACCTTTAACTTCATTAAATATCTATTTGGAAGCACCTTTAGGGCTTTAGTGACTTAGAGTAACCAAAGAGTGAAAAATAAAATTTTCAAGTTTAGGGTTACTATTCACGTCACTATTCACAGATTTTTGGGCCAACTTTAAAAATTCATAACTGATTCTAGAAAAATCGAAATTGAGTGCTTCCAATTTCTACTTGAAGCTTATAAGTTCCTCTATAAAGGAAAAATACTCAATGAGTCATTAGCTTGTCCAATTGATACAGTTTACTGCGTGAAAGAGTACTGTTCATTTGGCAATTTTTCATTTTCCAAGATTTTCAATGATTTTCTTCAATTTTTGGAACATCATAACTTTCTGTACAAAACTCCAAATCCATTGTTCTTTGGCTTGTTTTAAACCTTACAATTCCAACTATTTTTCTGTAAAATTTC
>JANTPZ010021302.1:0-11929 GCA_025593235.1 Vachellia pachyceras | reverse complement strand
CAGGACAAAATTATGAGATCAAACATTTTTTGAGTTTAATCCTCTACTTTTGTTGTTGATGCGTTTTAGATGTTGATATTTTTATCTTTAATTAAAGATACTGTTTGGGATCCCTGTTTTTTGCTTTGGTTCGGTAGAGGTATTGATGTTTAGGGTTTAAATTTTGAACTTTATGATGTTGTAATATATTTTTATGATTTAGGACTTTAGACTTATGATAAAAAATTTCATTATATTATTTTTTAAAAAAATTAAAAAATAGAAAAAAAAAATATGGGCCGGCCCGTCCAACCTACCGGTTATGGGTTGGGTTTGATAAATTATAACCCATATTAAAATGGGTATTTTGAGCCCGGACCACCGGGCTCAAAACCCATGACGGGTCGGCCCGAACCCACCGGGCCACCCATATTACCGGCTCTACTCGTGAGCAGCGTCCTACCTAATATTTGCTGTTTTAAATAAACATAATAAATTATTTTTTTTACATTGAACCATAAATTATACTATTTATAAACAATAAATCATGTATTTAAACCATACATTTAATTTTGACCAAAAAACCATACATTGAAAATTTATATTCTATCAAATGCATTAAAAACCTAGGTTACTTAGTTTCATGCAAATATGTATACTATAAATCTTTTCCGGAAACTATATAAAAAGTAAATAAAAATAAATAGATAAAGTATCCATATGAGAAAGTGGTGAAAAAATCTTTTAAATAAAAAATAAATAGATAAAATCACTTCGTCAAACAAACCAAGGCCAGCTTGTAACAGTAAAATTGACATGGCTCGTGCCACAAGGCATGCTCAACGGCGTCCCTGGACTGGAAGCTCTAATTCAGACTACAGACTAGCCTTTCCTCTTTGACTCAACGTCACGTGCTGTTCCTTCCCTCAGGTCTCACCGATAGAATGCCACATCCCGCGCCCTCCATCTCCCTCCAAGTTTTCCCATTTCTTGTTTCGCTGCTTGTTCTCAAGAACCCTAATCAATTTCTTTCTTGCTCTAAATTGATTTTCCCAGCGGTTTCACTCAGCTTTTTCACAGATCATTTTAGGATTGCGGTCTTCCTCAGGTGTGTGGTCTTCTTCATGCTTGTTCGGAGGTTCCCGTTCTTGTTCACGTTCCATTCTTCCTTATGTTCTTTTTGAAATGGAGTGCTTCGTTTGGTCTTGATTGTCTCTGATCGATTGTTTGTGATTGGTTATAATTGGGTCGCCTTCTTTCCTAATTCTTGTGCTGGTCAGTGCTTGTCTAGGCGATTTCTTACAACTTTTCTATGGATGTAATTTATATTGAAAATATTTCGTATGCCATTTGGTATACTTTTGGATTGATTTCTTGGGAATTTATGGTTTTATGCAGATTAAGCCTGTGAACGTGTATTAGGGTAAATTCGACTGCTTTAGCTGGTTTTGTTGTTTGAAGTCCGAGGTCTGGGTCTCATGAGAATTGTTAGGGGAATGCAGAGATCGTTTTGCGAGGGACTGGGCTGGAAGACATCATTCAGACAAGGGATTGGCATCACTGTGCCCAAGGCAAGAACGCGCGACAAACAAATGAACGGGGTTCTGGAACTTTAAATTGGGATTGAGCTTATTTGTGGACAGGCATAATTAAATACGATGACTCGGATTTTGGTTCAGCGGGGTTCGTCTGGCAATTCTTCATCAAACTCAAGTCGTTCTTCTCTGACCGGTTCTTCTTCAACTCGGGCAGAGCCACCCGCAACAGTTCCCCCGGCTCCTTCGACTGTGATAGATGAGAACAGTGGACAGGAGGTACCGGACCTAGTTGCTGACAACGAGCTTTTGGATTATTCTGGGAATAGTGACGGTAAGACAAAGAACGACGATCGTCTGCTAGAAAATCTTCATTTTGAGCAGAATGACTCTCCAAGTGATGAAATAACTGACTTTGAGAAAGCTGTTAAGGAGGAGCTAGTGGGTACGCTGGAATATGACAACAGATTGTGTGGATTTAAAATTTCAGACAGACTTGCATTAGGAGATGAGGGTTCAAGCGGTAATTCTTTGCGCAGTGCTAACAGTACACCAAATCCACCACCTCCTCCTGTTCCTCCTCCAAAACCTTCAGCGTCTAACTTGAATTCGAAGAAAAATATGTCATCAAATTCCAATGCTGTCCAAATAGGACCATCTCGTAGAGCATCTGCGTGGCCTGTTGTTTCAGCCGGGACTTCACCTGCTGGATCTCGACCTACTTCCCCTAAGTCTCTTAATGAGAATGAGGGCTACAATAGCGCTGATGAACAGAATCCATGCTTTCCTTCCTCTTATGATGATTTGGTAAGTTGATAGTTAATCAAATCTTATTTAGTAAACAAATCTTGTGTATCGGCTTTCATATGTTTTATTTTATGATAACTTGATTTTGATGAATGGGTGATTAAATGATTTTGAAGTGTGCTACTATTAATTTTCACGGTAAATCTGTCAATTAATTTTAAGGGAAAAAACTATTTAAGATAATTTGGTCCATATAAGCAAGTTTCATAGAGTAAGTATGAAGTTTTTGTTTAGGTTGACTTAACTATCCAACTTGCCTTCTGTTTGTGTGTACAACAACAAGAAGCCTTATCCTACTAGGTGAAGACGCAATTGCCTTATGCTTTTAGGTTACACGGATAATGTGTCTATATTATTGACACTAGTGACTAGTGCTACTAGTCGTTATTCTTTATCCTGACCTTTAGGATTTTCCTATGTTGCAACTTGAAACCTCTATCGTGGATCTGTACTCTGTAGCAACTGCTTGCCCTGATATATTTACACCCTTAATCATATTAGTAAAAAATTTCTATTTGGCGGTTGTTTCTCTCCTTGTTTCCTAATTACGCCCCCCTTGAATTCATTGCTTTGATATTACAATTTATCGCTTGACAGCCTTTCCCATGATATTCATCCTTTATTGATAATGTATTGTTATATAATACAGGAGAGAGAGCGACAATTTGAAATTGGTATAGGAAGGGCAAAAGGTTATGAAGTAAAAAGAATGATGGAGGATGGAAACTGTCTTTTTCGTGCAGTTGCAGACCAGGTGTATGGGGACTCCGAATTATATGATTTGGTCCGACAGATGTGCATAGACTATATGGTATTATATGTTTTAATTATTTTGTTTCTAAATCTTCATGTTCTGCCTGTTCTGGCATTATTATATCTGAAAATCTGCCTTGTTGGTTGTGTATCCACTTCATCATATGCTCATCAGTGCCTATGATTTTTGTGGTCTTGACAAATTATTGAAATTGTAATTTGGATTAATGATGTTTAGTTTTGTGCTATTTTTGAACTGGAGTGGAAAGGGGCTACTTGTCTGGGAGAGGTTTTAATGATTCCTGTTACATCGTCCGTTTTGACATACATCTACGCAGATGTTGGGACTGTAATTTGATTGCAACATATGGTATTGCTACTATATGCTGGATGCTTCATTGCGAAGGGTTCTGCTCTATAATATGTATTTTTTACCCGGTCTATGAATACTAACTCCTGGATATTTTATTTTCTTGCTTTTATACTTTGATGGAAGTCTTGTGGAACTTCAGTACAATTTTTTTTCCCTTAATCGTCTCCAGGAGCGGGAAAGAGACCACTTTTCTCACTTTATTACTGAAGGCTTCACATCTTATTGTAAGAGGAAGAGAAGAGATAAGGTATGCTGGAATATGGTTTAAGATTTTATTCCAAGTTTTTGGTTTCTATCTGTAATTATTGGGTTATCGTATTATGTGTTTATATGATTTTCTTTCTATCCCTCCTTTTTTTGTTATCTTTTTAGATGTTGAGCATCTTAGGAGACAGGCTGGCCAAGTTATTCTTTCTATTAATATCGATTTGAAACTGACTATTTCCATTTTGCAAGATGGAAATCTTGACCTTCAAAGCTGTATGTGGGATCTAACCAGAAAAAAAATAGCACATGAAATTTGAAGGAACATATTTCATGCATCTGGGCCTGGATGCGCCCAGTAAATGAGAATTTTTAATATGTTCTGGGTGTGTCTAATGATGATTGAAAATCGCTCAGTTTTGCTTGATAATGCCTGAAGATGACTGATCTTGCTAAAATGGTGGGATGCATGCCCATATAGTGCATGATCCAGAAAGATGGTATTTTGCTGTGTTTTTTTTTTCCATTTATAAAATTTTGAAATTAACATATATTTTGAGTCAGGATATATTATGCATCTAATATAAGATTGCAGGTTGGAGTAAAATTTGAGTCTATTGAATGATTTGGTCGGAGATAGTATGGAAACTGCAATAAGTTAATTAGGAAAACAAAGTTCAGTTGAAGACATATTAAAAAAAGAAACATAAGTTTGTTTAAATGCATTATGTAAGGGAAAACAACACACAATTTTTGGCAATTCTATAGCAACCGGAAGAGGTAAGAGATTGGGCTGGGTTTAGGTAACTAACAAGCTATTTTGTAGTATGATATTGGGAAATAATGGAAAATATTTATACGTTAAATAGAAATAAAAGTGCAAAGGCCATAATACCCTTCATCAATTTTTCCTCTCCCCATCTCCTTTCTTTCTTCTACATGCATCATTGTATCCACACCAAAATCGAACTTCTTCCCACCTGCTGGCACCCACACTTGACACTACAGTTGCTGCCATTCCTTCCTCCGTTCTTCAACCTCAATCCCTCCTCTTTCAACAGAAAACACATATCCGATACAAGGAAAAAAACAGAAACATATCCAGTGAAATAAAAATAGAAAAGAAAATTAATGAATCATTGTTGCCTACACTTGCCAGGGGAAGGGTGAACCATGCCAGAAAGATCTAACTGCAATAATTACAGATGGTTTCTACTTCCAACTAGAGGAGAGTTATAGAAGTTGGATGATGCAAGGAATGAGATGGATGGCCTGACACCGAGGAAGGATATGAGTAATTATGTGATATCTGGATAATTTGGTAAATGCGCCATCGATTCTAGCTTGGGAATGGGCTTTCATCTCATTTTTTAAAGGAATGATGATTCCTTAATTTATGGTAACAGGCATTCGTTAGTGTGACAATGACTGCAACCAAATGCACAAAGTGATGTAATGCCATATTCCCCCATTCCCTAGGGCCCATTTCCAGGAACCAAACGCTTCCTAAGTAAGCATTTACTTACTGTATTTTATCATTCTATTCGTTCATGAGTTAAAATATGATGCATGGCAAAATTCATAGGACAGTTGTAACCACTTTCCAGTATTGCAGAACAAGAGCACTTGAAAGATCAGTTTATATATTTGCATATGTGAAGGACATGTTGCAGTTCTTTTAGTGTTATCGACAAATGCACATGGTCCTTTTTGGTGGGTGGGGGAGCCTTTCTAATGTGTGTTTGTTGTGATTGGCAGGTCTATGGAAACAATGTTGAGATCCAATCCATGTGTGAGATGTATAATCGTCCCATTCACATATACTCTTATACTATAGGTACAATTTTATATTAGAAATAGTGATTTTAATGAATGTTTGTCATGATCCGTTATGCACTCTTGTTAACGTCAATTATTAATGCAGAACCTATCAACATCTTTCATGGAAGTTATGACACTGACACACCACCCATACGACTGAGTTATCATCATGGGAATCATTACAATTCCCTTATTGACCCACGACGCTTGACAGTTGGTGCAGGACTTGGGTTTAGCTGCCTTCGTGGGGTGTGTATTTTACCTATATTTCTGTTCTCTTGCAGTATGTCCCTTTTGTATGCTTTCTTTTGTGCTCTACTCTGATAAAACGTTGGTAATTGAGGTTTATATACCAGTTGAAACAACCGGTGGGTATATAAACCTCCCCAAGGTTCAGGAAACTTGGGAAAATGACACTTCATTACATGCATCATCTGGTTAATTAATGGCTGATGTTCCTTTTTTGGCATTATAATGCAGACAAATGTTGACAAAGATCAAGTCAAGGCTGCAATTAAAGCTCAACAAGAACAACAGATTGATAATGCAAGTACCTTGAAATGTGGTGCAAACTAAATGTTGTTGGGTTTAATGTTCACATCATTTTTTTATCTTGTTTCCGTCAACAGGCACTTTTAGCAGAGGGGCGGTTTTACTCTGATCTTGAACTTACAGAAAAGGAGATTGAGCACATGGTGGTAGAAGCTTCTCGGGCTCAATATCTTGCTGATGTAACATTTAAGCAGCAGCTTGCCCATAGAGAATCCTCAGCTTCAAATGCCGAACCATCATCTTCTGGAGCAAGTGAGTTTCTTGATCACCTTCATAAGTTGTGAAGCTATAATCTACACGTCTTGCTTTTTATGGCTATACTGACACAAATTTGAGGCTGAAGCGAGATAGAAAAGTTGTAATGGCCCGTGCAGTCCCGGGTCGGGACATGATTGAACAGCCCCATTTACAATTTGGCATCGAAGCCATGTAAGTGACTAGATAAATCGATGTGCAGCAGGATCATCAGGTGGAGCTGGGAAGACGGAGATTGGGAAAGAGGGAAATCCAAATCTGAGCAATGGCATGCAGATGGTGCTATCCATGGGATTCAGCTACCTGCAGGCGACAGAAGCCTATAGCATTTTTGGGGATGATGTGGACTCTATGGTCTGTTACCTCTTGGAAACCAGCACTGGCAGCAGACGAAAAGGCAAGGCCACTGAATGAACTGGGAATTAGCAGTCAAATGTGGTGAACTTGTTCTCCTTCCAAGGCATGGAGGCCAGACTCGGAACTCAACATGGATGTCCGAAAAACGACAGTGATTATTAATTACTATATTCTCAATTCACAAATATTATATAAACGCTCACTACTGCTGTTTTGCTACTGTGAGAAGTTTATGCATGTCTGACTATCCTTTCCTTCTATCTTCATGGGTATTACGTCTCGTCAAGCATACATCAGATGCGTGAAAAATTCACACCATAAAATCATATTTGAGTAAACAAGCACGTGTTCACCCAAGAAATTAACCCCAAAAATGCGCAACTCGTGCTCGTAATCGCCATTAGAAAAACTATACAACAGAAATAAATATGGATAAATTGTTCGATTAGAAAAACTAGTAGTAGTATTATTAGTAGTAAAAATAATTGAAAGAGGATTGAGCCATTGAAGTAGGTGATCGATATTGAGCATGTCAAGTTATACGCATAAACATTCTGCATTTATTTTAATTTTTAATCTCAAATTCGCAATCATATGAATCAGCTGGTATCGAATATTAGATAACAGCAATAATTAAGCTTCCAATATTAGAATAAAACAACCCTTTTCCTCCGGATGTGAACTGCTTTTGTGGCGAATAAATCTTTCTTCAATGAAATTGAAGCCATATTTTCCTTTCTTTTCATTTACAGCTCTTCCCCACTACTCTGGTTAATTATTTGTTGTATCAAGTCATTATCCTCCTCCGCCCCTAATTCCCATTTAATAAATTTAATACGTATTTTAGTTTTTTAATACAAAAGTTTGTTAACTTTTTTAGGGTGAATTAAATTATTCAATTAAAATTTTTAATTATAAAGTATATTTTTAAATATTTATGATAAATAATTATGATGTGTTTGCCATGTACTCTAATTTTAAAGATAAACAAGGCAAGTGTAGCATGTGAGAAATATATAGATAACAATGAAACGACTTTTTTTGTTGTGTGTTCGGTGATTCTTTTTTTTTTTTCCTTTTTTTCCTTGGATTCAATTGTTTACATTATTATGTCTAGGACAGTCATCATTTACAGCTGTCGTCTGAGATTGCTATTCTTCAAGTTGAGTTAGAGTAAACGGTGAGGGAGAATCATAAGCTGAAAGACACACTATGTAAGGTTAACAATGATTACAATGCCCTAAAAACGTATATGGACTTGATGAAACCTGAAAATCAAGTGCTTGATGAAAGTCTAGAAGAAAAAAAAAACAAAGAGGGTAACCGATAAACCTTAGGGTCGAGGCAATTTATAGATCTTGTATTAGCTTTTATCAATGATGTTGGTCAAGCTAATAGTGATAAACCGTCGCTTTCTTTGTCCAAAAAAAGAAGCAATGGATGATCAAGATCACCTGTGAAAGTGGAATGTAGTGCCAGAATTGGTTTAATTATAAGGAATTCAACAAAGAAGCTGAAGTTAAAGAAAAAGCCAAAAATTATAATCCTTTTAGAAACGTTGATTATTAGTTGGAAGCCATTATGAGGAAGTAATGTAGAGTAGTGAAGGAGAGAGTTTTAAGTTGAATAGTCAATAAAGTGGAAGCAAACCTGGTTCTGATACCAATTGATATTGAAGGGAAGTGGAATCTAGCTCTAATACCAATTGATGTAGGGCGGTGAAAGGGAAAGGGGGTTTTAAGTTGAATAATAGGCAACGGAAGGAGAGTAGAACTTGACTCTAATATCAATTGATGCAGAGCATTGAAAGGAAGGGAAAGATAGAATGGGATACAATTAATATCAATTGGTATCAGAGCCATGTTTCACTTCCCTTCTATTGCCTAGATCCTGCATCAATTGGTATCAAAGCCAAGTTTCACTTTACTTTTGTTGCCTATTCAACTTAAAACTCTCCCTTTCCCCTTCATTACCCTGCACTAATTGGTATCAGAGCTAGATTTCACTTCCATTCTATTGTATATACCCTACATTATGAAGGCAAGGGTTACAATTAGAGTTAGATCAGAAGCACAAATGGTATGTCATGTAGTCTCATTATATATATGTCTGGATTATTTTGATATGGATTAACTTGCTAATTTAAATCAAATAACGTGATGATCAGATTACTGATAGATGTCAATGGAGAAAATATGGAAAGAAGAACAAATGGATTTCATTCCTACAAGCTTATTATCGTTGCATCATTGCTTTAGGTTGTTTAATTAAGAAACATGTATTTACTGTTATATATTTTTAACACATTTGTCCAAAAATGAAAATTAATAATATAGACAAAATCATAGATGCAAAGATATGTAAAGGATCGAACAATCCTAATGACAACACATGAAGGAACTCATACCTACGCATTGACTCTAGCAGAAATTGCAATGTCACAAATAGTAAGAGCATTAACAAGGATGCTTGTTTTAGAATCAATGCCAAGCAACGATGGTATAATGAAGGAAAGCTTCTTAACAAAGACGACATTGCTTCCTTCTAAATACACCTATAATAGAGACATAATTAGGGTACTTCACTGTATTTGTTTAGTGAGTGTTTGTAGAATAAAACACATGATTATAAACTAGTATTTACTACCTTTATAAAAAAATTAAAGAAATTATGTATATTCTAGCTCATTTATAAATAGTAAATTATATGTATAATAAACACACGAGTACGTGAAACAAATGAATAATTCCACTGAAAATACAAAAGGATACGAAGATGCTATATCATTTAAAAAAGACACATAAGTGTGAGTGCTGTCATTTGTGCATTGTTCACTAACAAAATGATGATTTTTTTAAAAAAACTTTTCTTTTTTAAAAAACAAAATGATATTTTTTTAATTTAAAAGATAAAAGAAATGAAAAAGGACCGTTTACATATACTCATATTCTTTTTTAATTATTTTTAAATAAAGGATGAATTATTTCAAAATTTCAAATTTGAAGGTAAAAAAGAAAAATAGAACCCCTTACCATATATATTTTGATATTTTGTTGGGATGAATATTTCAAAATTATAAATAATGTTGGATAATGAATAAGCTATAAGTATATAATTAGTTTGGTAATTGTTACTTTATTAGTGATGGAATTTAATGCTTAGTTTTTGGAATTTTCTATTTTAGATAATTTAATTGGTCAATGTGTGATGAGATTTGTTTTTTAATTTTTTTATTCCTCACCAATCTAACCCTTAATTTGACTCCGGTTTGACTCACTGACCCTTAACCCACTACCTTGTCCGGTTCAATCACCAGTCCAATTTTCTATACTTTGCATTTATGAAATGCAAATGAAATGACCGAAATTCCATTCTGACAATTTGAAAAAAACAATGCTCTCCCCTCCCACTTAGCGGTTTCATCATTGTAACAATGATGCTCGACAACTCTTTCCGACATCATCTTCATCTTAATTGTATATAGACAACGAGAGGAGGAGGTGGAGGTGGAGGTGGAATGTGGGTATTTGGTGGACAATGAGAGAGAGTGAGAGGAGGAGGAAGACAGAGAGCAAATAATGGTGAACAAAGAGAGTAAATTTTTTTCATATATAGACACTTGAGAGGAGGAGAAAGATGAAGGAGGAATTGTTCATTGTCATAAACATATTGGTTTTTTATGTTGAGGATGAACTTCCATTTGAATAAAAACCTAGTTTATTTGAATGAATAGTACAAAATACGTGTTATCATTTGATCTCATTTGAATGTGTTAAAGATAAATTTTTCATTCAAATAAAAAAATAGTTCACTTGAATGAATAATGTAAAATACAAAGTAATGTCCTTTTACCTCATTCGAATGCGTTGAAGATGATTTTTCATTGGAATGAAAAAATGGTTTATTCGAACGAATGATACAAAATACAACAATTTGTACCTGTTGCATTAGCGATGCAAGCTACTTTTCTAACATGATTTATGGTTTAAAAGATGAGTATTGGAAAAAAGTCCTTTTCACGATTTATGTACCTTGCTTCCCCAACACTACCCCAAAGAGCAATCTCACCTCCTTCCTGGGTTTTTGCTTATGATTACAGTGAAGAAAATATAATTTTAAAGCTCCACTCCATTTCCCACCTCAACCTCAGTTGTCCTAATACCGGTTACATCTCCAATCTATCAAAATCTAATACTGCATACTCCCTCTAATCTTATTTGTAAGCATAATTTTCTCTCATAAGTCTAGTCCTATATATAAGCTAACAATTTTGCTCTCTCTGAGAGTTTAATGCATTTTTCCATTTTTATCTCTAATTAATTGCATATTTATCTCATCTTTTTCGTATTTATTTTCTCTCATGTATTATTTTCATAAATGGGGGCAATTTGGAAAAACTTGTATCTCTTGCACACTTATTATTATTTTAAAGTAATTCTTACTATTATTTGGCTTGGTATTATTTAAGTAATTGTTACTTATAAAAATGATGGAAATGAGTATCAAACATGGCCTGTTGGCCCGAGTTGCACCTTTTGCTGCAAGCTCTTCATCCTCACCTCCAGTATCATATTCTCCAGCTCTTCATCAAACTCTCCTGCTCTACGAACATTACCTTCCTTCACACACACAAACATGCAGACATATAATTTTGAGTAGAAACTGAAATTCTGAAATTCTATCCATTCATAGTAATGAAGATTTACTGGAGAAATACAATTCCTTAAGCATTGCTATTGGCCATCAGCGTGGGGAATAAATAAATAAAAGCTATATTACTAATAAAAATATCTTTTTGATAAAATATAAAAAATATTTTCATGCTATCATATTTAAACACACCACCAAAAATTAAAGGTTGTTTTCGTCATTGCCTGAGGATTTCCTTCGACGGCAAGCTGAGTGCGTTCAACTCAAACTCGTTCACCTGCCTGCGTCACCCGTCCCTCCCTCTTTACGTTTCACGTTGGCCCCAAATTCTAGGGTTTGCATTGCAGAGACCATCAACAATGTCTCAGAACGGCAAGCTCATGCCCAATCTGGACCAGCAGACCACCAAGCATCTCAATCTCACTGTTCTGCAACGAATCGATCCCTTCGTGGAGGAAATTCTCATCACCGCCGCTCATGTCACCTTCTACGAATTCAACATCGACCTTAGCCAATGGGTTTGCCATTCACCATCTCTTCATTCTTCTATTTTCACTTTTTCTTGTTGCTTTCTCATCCTTTCTCTCTGCTTTCTGAATGTCTGGTTTGCAGAGCCGCAAGGACGTTGAGGGATCTCTTTTCG
>JANTPZ010021301.1:0-15947 GCA_025593235.1 Vachellia pachyceras | reverse complement strand
CCCTTCTCTTTTAAACCAAACGCAAAACTATTACTTCCACTTCCTCTACACATAATCAAAACTAGGGATGGGAATAGGCCAGGCCCCTATCAGGTGGCCTACGGCTTAGCCTATTTAGGGCCTACTATGGCCTAGCCTATTTATTAAAAAGGCCAGGCTAAGGCCTATTTAAAGGCCTAATTATATAAATAGGCCATGCCTATTTTTTTGAAGCCTAGCTACGAACCTTTATGTTGGCCTATTTATATATAAAATAAATATAATTATTTTTATATGATGCAAATAACACTTTTTATATTTTTTAATCCTAATTTTTGTATTAAAAACTTACATACTATAAGTATAGTAAGTTTAAAGCCTATTTTGATATATTTTTAAAGGTGTACAATATTAGACTTAAAGCCTACTTTGAGGCCTTTTAGAGGTCTACATTATATGTAGGCCTCTAAAAAGGCTTTAGGCCTCACTAGGCTTTTCGAAGGCTCAGGCTTGAGCCTAAAAAAAAGTTTACATTCAGGCTCAGGCCCAGACTCAGGCTCAATGTCTTCATTACAGGCCTAGGCCTATTTAATTAAAGCCTAGCCTAGCCTATTTTCATGCCTAATCAAAACAGGATTACACTAAACCCTTTCATCTGTTACCCTTATATTTATCCCTTCCATTTCTCTTCTATCAAATCAAACATAACCTAAAGCAGGATGAAAGAATTTTGATGATCAGAATGCCTATGACCACCACTTTTTCCGTCGGATATCATCTACGACCTTATAGAACCTGCATAGTTAATTGAAAGTTATTACATAGGTAATATGGGGATAAATCTCCATTTTAAAATTTAATTGAGGAATGATCTTTTGAAAAATGGGAAGCCATTAAAGCTTGGGGATTGTGAGGGAACATCTTCAAATTATTGACAGGTTCATAAAGGCACCAAAGACTTCAATTGTGAAATGACTATTTTGCCCTAAATTTGGAAAAAAAATGAAAAATGGAAGAGTGGGTTCACAACTTCTTAATGGAAACACATTAAGTATATTTAGAAATTCCATTGGGAGAAATAAGCTTACAGATTTTGAGATTTTTTGTGGATTTCACTATGGTTTTATGGATTTCAAAATGTTTTTATGAATTTCGATATGGTTTTTACAGATTTTGAGATGATTTTTATTTTGATTTATGTGCCCCATTAGAAAAAATGAGTTTTCAAACAAGCACTAAGTTGTCATGGTATGACCTCTTAATTGTGAATGAGTTGCAAAAAAATTCTTTGAAAAATGATCATATTCATATTAAGTTGTCATTTGTGGTACTTGACTTGTTAATGGTGGTATGTTAAGTTGGATAACCTCTTAGTTGTGAATGTGGTGCAAATTTCATGAAAAAATCATTATACTCACAATTTCACATTAGGTTGTCATTTATGCTATTTAACTTGCCATTGATGATATATTCATGCAAAAATTATTGTATTCACGTTAAGTTGTCATACATGCTACTTGATTTGTCATTATTGATATGACCCCTTAGTTTCCTTTTTAAATGAAGGGGGGTAAGTGAGTCTTTGCCTTTATCACTGTTAAATATATTTAATAAAAAATATCAACATATCAAATTTAAATGATGATCATGCAATTAAGTTAAATCTCGATAAATTTTAAAAGGGTTAATATCATTTTTGTTTCTTAAGTTTGTATAATTTTGCTTTTAATTCCTCAAGTTTTAAATTTATAGCTTTGGTCTTTTAGTTTCATAAGGATTTAGATATTTAATGGTTTTAGTTAACGTCGTTAAGTTTATAGACCAAAACCAAAATCTGTTAAAAATATATGGACTAAAACTAAGTACTTGTGAAACTATAAAGATCAAAACAATATATTTAAAACTTGAGGGACTAAAACTAAAATTCATGCAAACTTAAGGGAATAACAATAATATTAACCCATTTTAAAATTTTAAAATTATTATAATAAATAATCAAAATTCAAGAAATTTTTGTTAGCATTTAATTACATAATCATCATTTAAATTTGATGAATAAGTATTTTTCGTGAAATGAAACTAACAATGTTAAAATTAAATTCAAATGTATATTTTAACCCAGTCTAATAAAAGGTATCCCAAACATGCTTTTTAGGTTTGAATTTTGACATGTGTTTTGTCTTTTTATATTAATAACGCAAATGATTAAAAAAATATATTCTAGCAGGTTTAAACGGGCCGGCCATAAGCCCTACAAGGCCCCACCCTTTTAAGCCTACTTCTCATTAGGGCTGGTCATTTTAGATACGTTTCTTTTTGAGAGCTTAAAATTACATGTCCGACCCTCCAATTAAATGGGTTTAATTGGATTGATTCGACGGGTTCGACTCATTTTCCCGGCTCTAGCTAAGATAGTGCTCCTTCATGCAAAAATTCATCATGTCTCCATATTAATAAAAGAAGACTAAAAGGGGATTTGTATAAAGGTTTTTTTGTGTAAGTTACAAGTATTCTCTAATTAAAGACGATTCTATTTAATTGAACATTAAATGTTGGCACTTTTTTTTAGGAATTCAAGTTCATCATACTAAACGACCAGTCCCTATGTTAAACTCAACCTCATCAGTTAAATAGGAATATTGTAACATGTTAGCGTTGAACAAGGATTGTGGCTTGTTATAAGCTTTTTCAACCCATACTTAGCGTGTACAAATGTTTGACTTGGCCTAAAGCTTGTTAAGAAAGCATGCCAAAGTGATAAACAAGCCAACACAGGCTTAAGCAGAAAACATGCATAAGCCTTCAAATACATTGAAAATGAGCTACTGTAAATAGGTTAAAGATATGCCATAAGTACATAAATTATTCCAAAATTATGATAATTCAAATTTCCTGCACAATTTTGCATAATATTATAAATCCATATCAGGTCAGGCCGATCTAACATGCATAGATAGACTTCTCAATAAAACTATACCTGACCCCAGCTCAAACTCATTCCGCCCTCTTCAAGTGCGCAACCATTCCATGGCAAGCAGTCTGGGCCAAGGAAGGCTATGTGGCAAGCAATCAACTTGAGTAAGCCCATTGTAACAAAAAAAAAAACTTTTGTATAAAAAAAAAAACTTGAGCAAGCCCATATGATATATACCCCTTGTTATGCCTTCTGCGGCAGTAGGGTTTACTCCTCCAGCACTTCACCAGCGCATCACAGTTTGCCTTGACAAAAAAGAAAATTCGATTTAAAGGAATCTTTTATAAATTCGACCGCATTGTCACTGGCCATCCCCCGGATTACTGTCACGCAGGGGAGCGGCCATTTTTCCATCAGGTTCGTGACCCTTTCTTCCCAATTCCCAAATTCTGTTTTTCTTCTCCTTTTATCCGTGTTCTCCGAATTCTAATGATGTTCTGTTGACTTCTTGTGTTCTTTCTAGTGGGTCTAAGTTCCCTCATTCAGTACCTGATTTTAATTGGGAAGGTTGTGTTGTATATTTGAGTCCATGCTTATTTTGGGGACTTAATAAGAATGTTATGTTTATTTTGGGGACATTTGCATATAGAGAGCGCCAGGGTATTTACTATGATATGGATACATGATGATGTGGTAGTTTGCAATGCTCGCCTGATGGGATGGTTTATATTCCTTCCCTTTGGGCCTGCTCTTTAAAGTTCTAAGCTGTTAGATCATTCCTTTCATCAACTTCAAAGGGTGCCAAGTTAATGCAGGAAAAAGATGCAAGACATGAAGTGATTTAGCAAGAACCAAATGCTACTACTATCATTTTCCTTTCCTTTCCTCTTTATCTTTGCCCTAATCTCGTTCCTTTCTCTGTCCAGTGATCTCATCAAAGCAGAGCGAAGATGTTTCTAACAAGGTGAACCCCAATTTTTTTCTTTGATGCATGATGCAAACCACCCCCCTCGTTTGCTTTCTTCAGCCCTGTATTTTACAAGTTGATATGAAGGTTCTTCTGAAATCAGTTGAGTCTTTTGTTGATTATGTTTGGACGTGAGAAAGGACTGAGTATGACCGAGGAGTTAATACGTTTTCTCCTGAAGGCCGGCTATTTCAGGTTGAATATGCTATTGAGGCCATCAAGGTATGGTGCTCTTCATAGTGATTCGTTATTTCCTTTTTATTGTTTATTTCCATGATAGAACATGTTATTTTTATGTGGTCAGCCCCTCTCAGTTTTTTTATTTGAATCACATTCATATTTTGGAACTTTCTCGCTATTCGCTAATAATGGAGCCAGGCTAGCTTCCCGTATCTGTTATTTCTTTTTTGTGAACTATTATAGCTATTTGGGAATAAGCGATTTATTACCTTGTTCCACTGTTTTATTTCTTCTGATTTTATGCTGGCATAATAATATACATTAATTGTAAATTATACTTGAGTTTTGTTGGCTGCAGCTGGGATCTACTGCAATTGGGTTGAAGACAAAAGAAGGTGTTGTCCTTGCAGTTGAAAAGCGTATCACTTCACCACTGTTGGTGTGTTTTTTTTACCAAATTGCATTGTTGTAGTGTCATTGGCTAAAAACATTTTTAAGAAATACGATGCTAGCTCTGTTATTGGAGCAGGTGTGAGTAGTATGTGTGTGTGTGTGTCTATATATATATATATATTTTAAGAACAACCTGTCTTTGAATTTGAGGCAGATTTACTTGCTGAAAATTATACTTTGGGAGCCATCCTGTTGGTTTTGGGTTTGCATCGTAATTTATTTAATTAAAAAATATTCTTTTGACGATTACTTTACTTCTGGCTCTGTTTTGATATTAATAATATGCATTAGCCAAATTGTGGCTGTACCATGACATTGAATACTTCTAAGTTCTAACCTTGGTTTTCTTTCATCCATTTTTCATTGTGTGAAAGATGTTATTATCTTTAGATTCTATTAGAAATGATTAAATGAACATAATATCTATTTTGTATTCTAACTTAACCTATAGTTATACTGTGTTCTATTTGGGAAAAGAAGTATGGTTATTGTCTACGCTTAAGTTATTAGGGGAAGATCTCAAAACGTTGTTAGATATTTCTAATGATATCCACTCGGTTCAAGCCACATTTTCTTTGGGCTGTGATATATTTGCATTCATGCAACGTCCTTAAATTTTTTTTTTTTGGTTTGAACTTCTCTCAGGAGCCAAGCAGTGTTGAGAAAATCATGGAGATTGATCAGCACATAGGTTGTGCAATGAGTGGACTAATTGCTGATGCTCGAACACTTGTTGAGCATGCACGAGTTGAAACTCAGGTTCTGTTTCTGTTCCTTGTTTTCTTTTAATTGTTGGTTGATTATCTAGTGGTTTACATGTATCATGTTATTGTTCACAGAATCATAGGTTCTCCTATGGGGAGCCAATGACTGTAGAGTCGACAACCCAAGCCCTATGTGATCTAGCCTTGCGATTTGGCGAGGGCGATGAAGAATCAATGGTAAAGAGCTACTTAGCTTTCTGAATCATCTCTATATATGCTGTTTTGCATTTGATGCTACATGGTGACCGAACAATTTATGAACAGTATATTGATACATGGCAAGAGTATAACCACTCTGGTTAGGCCCTAACTCCTAAATGTATCTATCTGGATTGTGGAACAGAAAATTACTTTCAGTCTTAACTCTTTCATTTTCCCCTCCAAAAAGAAAAAGACAATTTGCCTATACCTATTTGGGATCAGAGCTAGTCTCGGGGCCAATGGTGTCAGAGGTGCGGTTATCAAAACGGTTAGACGTACTAGAGCACTGATTGGTGAAGCACATCACCCTGATAGAAAGCAATTGAAAATTTCTTGCACAAAATACATTTGACATTAGCAACCTCAAACAAACTATGTCATGAATTGAAGCTTCGCTCTAGGATCATTCAGGAACGATTGATGTTTTGGCACAGCATGGACAAAGTGACCATGCTGATGGTTCATCTAGTAGTTTCTGCTGCATCAACAACCTTCTATTTGGCTATTACAGCAACACCTCGTCTCGGTATCTGACTCCAACTAATCATACCATTCAAGATTTGCATGAGCATACTCTTCTGTTCACAAGATGTCGCTGACTTCTTCTCTGTTCAGTGCTTAGCCTAATGTTTTTGGGGCGTAGACGTCTCTTTCTTCTGCATCACCATTTCCATCATCTGCATTTATTTAAATTATAATATTTTGTTGTGATTTCCCTATTATCTTGCATTTTAAATTTGCCTATTGTCTTGTTTTTTTAAATGTATCCTTTGAGCTTTATTTAGTGCTCTAACTAGTTAGGATCTTTTTGGAAAAGTTCTCCAAGTTCCCTGGCCTTTGTTTTACATCACTCCTTTCTCTCCTCCCCTTATTTCTTCTTCTCCACCGTTTTCTTTATGCTTGCTATTGGTCCTATGTCAATTAGGTATCAAAGCAAATTTCCCTTTACTCCAATCATGCCTCCTTTGCTGGAAGTTTGTATTTCTAACAACCCATTTATACAATCATGTAGAAACTCACTACTCACTGGCAACATTTGATAGTTATAGGAAAATTATTTCTTCAACAAGATTCAACATGTTAAAGATGCTATTTTGACACAGCCTGATATATCATTGTCATCCACTGGATTGTGCATCAAAGATTGGTGATGATGGAACATCATGGATCTGGATGTGTGGTTGAATGTAAATTTAGCAAATGAAGTTCATGCTAATTCTGAGCAGTAATTTGAAGTTAAACCATTAGAACACTACATTCAGATTCAACCATACCATTTGCCAAATCTAATCAAGTTTGTTATTTCAAATTTATTGGAAACTCTCAAGTCATCAGGGCTCTCATGATGGATTATCCTGCTATCTTATTTCAAAAGTTGAGGTCAAGTTCTCTTCATCTTGGAGAGAACAATGGATATTTAAAAGAGATTAACTAAATGATATTCATTATTTCTAAATTAGGAACTAAGTATAAATATAAAAAATAAGATTATAAAATTTAGAGTAAGTTAGAATCTTAATCAGTTATTATTGATGTATTTTCTCCTATTTTGTTTTGATTTTTTTAGTTGTTTAGGATTTAGGGTTTAGGGTTAGAATCATAATCAGTTAAATTGTTGACGTCATATATTTTGTTAGGAGTTGTCTACTATCTTTCATTTTAATTTTTCCTATTATGTTTTAAAACGTATTCGGAGTTATGTATAGGTCTACTAGTTATGGTTTGGTAATGTTGATAAATGCATTAGTAAAAGTTCTATTAGCCTTCCTCCTTTCTTTGACATCCCTACCCTCCTTTCTTATGTCTTTTCTGGTCCTATTTCATCTTCATTCTTGTCATGAATTTGATTTTTTATAAAATATATGGAGTGGTTGCTGTTAATGCTTTCCTTTCTCTTGGAGGATATCCATATTTTTATTTGGTTGCTTCTGTATTTTAACTCTTGTTTTTCTTTCCAAATCTGCTGACGATGCATTTTAATGTATTTTCCCCCATCTTGACAGTCACGACCCTTTGGAGTGTCTCTCCTCATAGCAGGCCATGATGAGAATGGACCTAGTTTGTGAGTACATGTTCTTCATTTTACTGTGCAATGGCTACTTGTGATGTGTACTACGATGTTATGGTTGTCACTGATTGTTTATCTCATTTTAATGGTGGTAGAATGCAATTTATATATGTTTATGCATGGATTTGTGAATTTATGAAGAATAATTATTTTTACCTCACTTTAGTACAAATTGCATGTCTATAAGGTCCTTCAATCACATGCTTTTGTTCTGTTAAACATTATCTATTCCTTGTTTTTCTTTTCCCCTTGGTTTGGCACCTATCTCCACTCACCAGGTACAATAGGACACATTCTATCTATTTGTCTGCTGGAGGTTAGAGGGAGATTTCTTGTTGTAACCTCCTGTACACGATATATAAAGGATGGCAAAGTAATTGAATGCTGATATTAATATGGAAATACGTTATGGAAAAGAGCTTACCATATAGCCACTGTAAGAGGATCGCTCCTCTTGAATCTCACAACAAAAAGGATTCACACCTTAGTTTTCGACAGCCCATTTGTTACATTGACCAGAACGGAATAGATTGAAAAACATGATTTTGGGAATAGAAAATGATTAGTCTACCCTGTTCGGTCATTCCCCTCTTTAGAAAAGTAGTAAAAAACAAAAAAAAACTGTTGAATAATAATTGCAAGGGCTTACAGAATTAAAAGAAAGGAAGCATGCTGCTACAAGAGTATCTGGGGTGATCTCTCTTGTGTTTTGTGGAAGGCTTAGGTTTTGTTGTTAGAATCTGCTGCAAGCCTTTTTCTAGAATGCTAGAGATTAGGAGTTGGGAGGAAGAAACATACTAAAGGGAACTCATCTCATGATTGATGGTATTAGCAGTTTCTTGCACAGTTGTTGCTTTTCTTCCCTGATGATCCTGGTCCATATGGAGGCTCAATTTATACAAGTCTTGTAGACAGGCATGTAGCAATGAATGCTGCTTGTTATTTTAATTTTTTCTTTTGTAGGTTCCATTCCTTTATTTACCAAATTAAATAATTTATTTTGTTGCTGGTCTTATCAATACCAATTCCTTGAATCTTTAGTTGATTCCAAGTCCTTCTGATATGCAGGTATTATACTGATCCATCAGGAACATTTTGGCAATGCAATGCAAAAGCTATTGGTTCAGGCTCAGAAGGTGCAGACAGCTCTCTGCAGGAACAATACAACAAGGTATGTATGTTCTGATGGTGGGGTTGCTTCTACATACATTACTACTGTCTGTAACAGAAAATGTGATTGGCAGAGATAATGAGAAGTGTAAAGAGGAGTGGAAAAAAAGTATAATAAATAGATGTGAGGACATAATGCTTGTTCTTTCTGGGTTAGTTGTTAGATAGAACTAATTAGTTGGTAGATAGAACTAATGTAATTAGTTGGGGAAATTAGTCTTGTTAAGAATTAGTCGAGTTAGAAGTTGCATTCATTACTCTAGGAATACTCTAGATAGAACTAAAGTGTATAAATAGCCTTGTAATCTTGAGAGTAGATCATCAAAAATATTTTTCCTCAAATTTTATCATGATATCAGAGCCATATTGACTCCAAAAAACCTAGTTCATTTTTGATCAAAACCTTCAAACCCTAAAACCTAGAAACCTGAAAATTTCTCTGAGAATATGAAGCTGCCTTAGAGAAGCCCATAATCTTTGTATTTGTTGAAGATGCGCTACTCCGTCGTGTTCAAAGGTCATCAATCGGCCAAACCCGATTGCTGGTTAGAGTTCCAGTAAGCCACATGCCGCTACAAGCAGATTGAAGTTTCTGGCCCAGTTTCTATTTGCTGGCACGTGACGACACGTTTGAGGCCTTTAATGTCACTGGTTAAGTTCGTCCTAATCAAAATCTCATCCTTTCTGTTCTAAGCCTTGATAGAGGTAATAAACACCTCCAACAGTACTGGGTCTTTATCCTAACAAGCTTATAACAGACTTTAAAAACTAGAAAATAATAACACAGATGCTTGGGATTGATAAAACTGTTACATATTACAACACACCACGGATTACACAATAGGTTACAAATCACACATATAGTAATAAGATAGAAACTAAAAATAAAGACACAATAAGTCTTGCCAATCTTTCTAAAGGTTGACTCTCTCCCTCCAAAAGCCTCGGCCCTTAGCCACTTCATTTCAAACTCAAAATCTCCTACTAGACTGAAGGGAAGATTTGTAGAACCCAAAAATACTCGTACAATCCCAACCTGTAGACTTTGACCCAGCCATACTACGATCACCCTATTTTCTATTTCTTTCTTCCAAATGGTAAGTGAAAATGCTAAATGCAAAAATTATCTGTTATCATATATTTTGCCTAAGTTACCAAAAGTGATCCTAACATTACCTTCCCTTTGAGCTTCACCTTGTCCTCAAGGTGAAAATGGGAATTAAGCATCCAAAATTGCTTCTTTATTGCATTCAGTTCCCCTTGGGTCGTCATCCGTGTCCATCTCCAACAACATGACCTGGATTTGTTTTTTTGCAGACATGGTTTGGTCTGAATATCTCACCACGTTTAAAACAAAGCCCTAGTTCCCTTCGAGTGATCTCCGCATCTGATAGCTTGCAAGAAGATCCTTCTTTGCTAGTCGAACCCATTACAGATGCCATAGATTCGTTGCCAGCCGTCTTTGCCGCTAATGCCTTCAATTTTGACGTGCGTGCCTTTGCTTTCTTCATGTAAGAACTCGGGTTTGCAGATAGGGAGTAAGCGCTTCCAGTGGGCTCACTTAGATGAGAAATGTGTGTATGATGATTGGGCCGGATCCGGTTTTGGCGCAACACTTAAATGCTAAGCTTCGTTGACCTTGTTTTCCTTAGCCTTATCAATAGCGTTGTTCTTCTCTTCGATGCGTATGACCATTCCCATTATGTCGCACAACGAGACAACGTTGGTGATTCGAAGCTCTGCCCTAATCTCCAGCTTCTAGTCTTTCTTGAAAGTCCCCACGAAACATTCCTTGGGTATTCCTTTCACTGCGCCAAAGAGTCTTTTGAATTCCTCCACTAGTTCAAGCTTCGAATGCTACGTTTGCGAGGAAGTAACATCTCAGTTGAGATGGATGAAACCGATGCAACACCTCACTGCTTGAAGTCTGTCTAGCTTCGAATGGGTACCTTGGGTTCTATCCATTGGTACCAATTTAGGGCCTTGCCTTCAAGACTCCTGATTGCAGCTCCCAGTCTGTGTATCGTTCGCTGAGTTGATCCAGAAATACCTTTACATTTGCAAGAACCACCCTAGAGGATCCTCATAGGTGAATGAAAGTAATTCTAGTTTTCTAAATTTTTCCACCTCCTTCTCTGTGCCTCTTGAAGTCTCTGAGCTTTCCTCATTCCAGTCCTCATGGTGCGTTTGTATTTGTCTTAGTTGTGTTCCTTTGCTCATCAACCAACTGACCCTCCTTGCTTTGTAGCTGCATTATTATTTCCTTAACTCCACCAAGCTCCCTGGTTAGCCTCTTGTGCACTCCTTTTACTTGACTGGTCTTACCTCCTATGGCTTCCTTCATCCCTTCCATTTGTTCCTCCATCGTGTCTCATAGATCCTAAGGAACAACATGCTTTAATACCACTTGATATGACCCTAATCCTAACAAACTTGTAGCAGACTTCAAAAACTAGAAAATAACAACAGAAATGCTTGGGATTGATAAAACTGTTGCATATTACAACGCACCACATATTACACGATAGGTTACAATGAACAAGAGATACAAATCACACATACACCCTCAGGAACAACTCTCACAATAACATGATAGAAGCTAAAAACAGAGACACAATAAGTTGCCAATCTTTCGAGAGGATTGACTTTCTCTCCAAGGGCCTCAGCCCTTAGCCACTTCATTTCAAACTCAATCTCTTGCTCTCCTTCTAGACTAAGGGGAAGATCTATAGAACCCAAAAACAGACTGTCACAGTCCCTGTCCTATAGACTTTGACCCAGCCATACTGTTACCATTCTATTTCTATTTTTCTTGTAGAGTCAAATTTAGAATTTGATCTTGTAGAATTTCGTGGATGGGAGGAATTATGATCCCTCAATGAGGCTATTGCCATCATTTTGGCATAAGAAGGATGAAGGAATGTAATGATGGAAACTAAGCAGATGGAAAGTTCGGTACTTGTCTGTAAAAAAGTTGTCAACCGCTCTATTGGAAGTAATAGACAAGATGATCAAGCTAAAGTCTCTAATAAAGAATCCTTATGGTGTACCTATTGCAACAAACCCTTCATACCAAAGAGCAATGTTGGAAGCTTGTTGGTAAGCCTCTAAACCTAAGGAAGAGCCAAGGTCATGTTGCTTCAAGCAGTGAGAGAAATCTAGTCATATCGATCTTAATTGGGAACTAGAAAGAATGAGATCCTTGCTGGAGACAATTGATAAAGATTCTTCTACTATGGGTACCTGTGCGTTGGGGTTCTTTGGTGTTTCCTTTAACGTTTATCTATTTTATTGTCATCTGCCCTTAATGCCTCAAATAAGGATTTTGTTCACTCCTGGATCATTGATTCTGGAGCCATTGATCATTTGACTAATTCTTCTAAACACTTCATTTCTTATTGCTCGTGCCCTAGTAATAGGAGGATTATTGTGGCTGATGGATTTGTCATGACTGTGGCTGGTCAAGGAGATGCTCGTCTAAGTTTTACCTTTGTGCTGAAGTCTTTCATGTTCATAAATTTTGTTCTAGTCGTATTTCTATCAAAAAGCTTGCTGCTGATTCTAATTGTTATGTATTCTTCAAGAGCAAGACACGGGATAGATGATTGAACTTGCTAGGTAGAGAACCTGGTGAAGGTGGTATAGGTAGAGTTTATTATCATCCTCTGCCAATCAAAAAATGTTAAGTCAATAGAACAAATATGGCTTTATCATCGTCGTCTTGGTCATCCTTCTTTCAATATACTCAAATTTATTTCCTTTGTTCAAGGATGTACTTGTTGAGTCTTTTCATTGTGATATTTGTGAGTTTGTAAAACATAAATGTTTCCTCATATCTTACTCGTAATAAAAGAACTTATCCTTTCAATATAGTTCACAGTCATATTTGGGGTCTTTCTAATGTTCCTAATGTTTCTGGGTCTTGTTGGTTCGTGTCCTTCATTGATGATTGCACTCATGTAACATGGATTTATCTACTGAAACAAAAATCCGATGTTAACTCAATTCCCCCTCATTTTATAATATGATCAAAACTCAATTTGGAGTTGGGATAAAGAGGTTTCGTTCTAATAATGCTAAAGATTTTTCAATAAATCTTTATCATTTTTTGACAAGCAGGGAATTAAACAAGTCATCTTGTGTCAACACTCCTTAACAAAATGGGGTAGCTGAAAGGAAAATTAGTCATCTTGTTACAAGAGCCCTTTTGTTTCAAAATAACGTGCCTAAAAATTATTGGGGAGAAGCTAACACATCTCATTAATTGACTCCTAACCCAAGTTCTTGGTTCAAAAAGTCCTATGGAAGTTCTCACTAATTTCTTTCCAGATTTGCTTGCATCAAGCGGAGTTATACCTAGAATATTCGGGTGCATTGCACTTGTTTGTGCGCATTCTCAACAAAGAACCAAGCTTGATCCTATAGCTCTCAAATATGTGTTTATTGGGTATTCCTCCTCTCAGAAAGGATACAATGTTATCATCCTCCTTCCAGGAAGTTCTTTAAGTTGATCTCTCCTTTTCTGAATATTCTAGTACTCCTCTTCAAAAGAAGGGTCCTGTCAATGATGGTCAAGGTAATGAACTCTTTCTAGGTGAACTTCCAAAATCTCATCCAAGCATGCCTTTAGAATCTCCAACTTTTAACTCTACTCATCCACTTCAAGTTTACTCTTGAAAGATGAAGGCATCTCAACCAATGCAAGTTCAATCATTTGAATCTATCACTGTTGAGACATTAGAATTCATCCCTGAAAATATTGAGGCAACTTCATCTTCTGATATTTGTGAGAGTCATGATGTTCCTACAAATGATTTGATTATTTTGATCTAACCATTGTCTTGAGAAAAGGAGTTCGAAATTGTAATAAGCTTCCTTTGTATCCTTTATCTTCATTTCTTTCGTATGATAAATTGTCTTGTAGTCACAAAACATTAATTACCAATCTCCAATCTATTAGAATTCCAAAAACCTTATATGTGGCATTGGTAGATGATAATTGGGTTAAAAGGATAAAAGCTGAAATAGAAGCCTTAGAGAACAACTAAATATGGGATCTTGTTCAATTAACAAAAGGAATGAAGCCTGTTGGATGCAAATGGGTTTCACACCTAAATACAATTCTGATGGCACTGTATAAAGCTCGATTAGTTGCTAAACGGTATATTCAAGCCTATGGGGTAGATTATGAAGAAACTTTTGCTCCCGTTGCAAAGATGAATACCTTCCGTATTGTATTATCTTTGGATGGAATCAGGACTTGAAGATCTCGTAGTTTGATGTAAAAAACGGCCGTTTCCATAGTGACCTAAAGGAGATCTATATGGAGGTTCCACCTGGTTTTCATTCTAAGCTTGGTCCTGGTACATTATGCAGACTTAGAAAGGCACTTTATGACTTGAAATAGTAACTACAAGCATGGTTTGGAAGGTTTACAAAATCCATGGTTCGCATGGGATACAAACAAAGCCAAGGTGACCATACTTTGTTTATCAAGCATTCGGCTTCCGGGGGAGTGACAATCTTGCATGTCTATGTTGACAATGTAATTGTGATAGGGGATGATGTGAAAGACATTGATTCTCTGCGAATACAATTGATGAAAGAATTTGCAATCAAGGATTTAGGAAGGCTCAAATATTTTTTGGGCATTGAGGTTGCCGATTTTAAATATGGCATCTTTATCTCAATAGAAGTATATTCTTGACCTCCTAGCTAAAATAGAAAAGTTGGGCTGTAAACACGTTGATACATTAATAGAACAAAATCACAAGTTTAATGAGGTAGGGAGGTGAGATCCTAGACCAAAACCAACTCAAAAAGTCTTATGAACCACCATAATACCCTCTAGTCAAGATATAATCCTATTAAGAGCTTGTTGGCAAGTTGATTTATTTAGCTCACACAGGACCAAATATTGGATATATAGTGAGTGTGATGATTTGGGGTGAAAACAGGCCAGTCTTCACCCTAAATAGGCTAGGCCTGTTTTGCAATTGGGTGGCCTACCCTGGCCTAACCTGTGGCCTGCTATTGGCCTGTTTGATAGCATGAGCCTAGCCTGAAAGTTAAAAAGCATGTTTTTTGATGGACTTATATAATCAGGCTAATAGGCTATAGGCTTTCATGGGAAAATAGGCTTAAGCTTTCAAATAGGCCTAGACCTAAAACATGCCTAATTTTAAATAGGTAAAAAATATTTATAAATCACAAAAATCAATTAAAATAATCCAAAATACATCAAAAAATATGTTATAATCTAATAAATCAATAAGGTGTAACCAAATACAACAACAATTTAACATGAAATGAATGTTATTAAAACAATTCTTCAACACTACCAAGATAAAATATTGCCACATAGTTGCAAAACATCAAATCTTCAGCATAATTTCTTGTTCAAACACCTTGAAAAAAAAATCAAATGTATATTCATAGATCATAACACAATTTAACTAGTAATATTTATAAGAGATGGTATCATTTTATCAATGCAAAATTTGTACCTTTGGTTTCTTCTTCAAATCATACTTATTGCGAAGCTAATCCCCACCACAAATAAATGCTTCAATTGATTCTTCATTCAATTTAGAACGATACTCATAAATAACTATCTCCAGCACTAAATGTGGACTTTGATGCCATGGTTGAAATTGAAATAGCTAATATGTTGAAAGCCATCTTAGATAAAATCTTATATTTTAAACTATTATTTTTCCACCATTCCAAGGCATTAATGAGTTAGAACTACCATCACGAATGTAAACACCTTCCTCAAGGTAAGCTTCTAATTGTGATTTCATTGGGGGAATTGCTTGCTTTTCACGAACAATGCTCATGATTTGGTTAAATCCAGTAACAAGAACCATATGCATTGGCAGAAGAGTTACTACTGGTATTATCAACTTCATCACTAGCAACTGTCTCTCTACATGCCAACATATTCATCATGCATTGATTACAAAGCACTAACCACTTTTGATACATTACCACAAATCACATAATCAGGCTTTTAAAGCAAAGGAAAGTATTGCAGTGGATAAACTCTCACTTTGATGTGTTATTGAGTGAAGGGAGGTACAAAATATATAGTAGCTGAAAGGCTCAATCAAGGGAGCCAAATCAGGAATTACATATTCAACATTAATGCATATTTATTCCCCTAATCCTAGGCAACATTATAGGAAACAAAATCAGGAAATAATCAAATTTGAATTCTGAATTCTAACACTCCCCCTCAAGCTGGAGAAT
>JANTPZ010021300.1:0-16782 GCA_025593235.1 Vachellia pachyceras | reverse complement strand
CTTTGATGAAAAGATTGGCATTTGACCAAGGTCAAATAGTGACCCAGAAGCTTGAGTCTGTTGGTCAAAAAATTGCAGATAAATGTGGGGGTGTTCCGTTGGCAATAAGAGTTATGGGAAGTCTGTTGCGGAAAAAATCGCTAAGCGACTGGGAAGATATCTTGGAAGGTGACTTTTGGAAAGGTGATGATTTAGTCATGACAATTTTAAAGTTGAGTTATGACAGTTTGTCAATTGAATTAAAACAGTGTTTTGCTTATTGTTCTTTATATCCAAAAGATCATCGATATAATAAGGATGAATTGATTTATTTGTGGATGGCACAAGGCTTCCTTGAAAATGAAGATGAGGAACAATGTCCGGAAGATGTCGGTGAAGATTACGTTCGTATTCTATTGATGAAGTCATTCTTGCAGGATGTTGAGACCGATAATTTGGGTGAAATAAAATATTTCAAAATGCATGATTTGATGCATGACTTGTCTGCAACAATAGCTAGCTCCGATTATGGCATGTACGTTGAGGGGAGAAAAAAGAATGTGAGGTGCCCTATACATGCTTCATTCAAAACATGGAACTCTAATAGCTCACTAAATATGTTTGAAAATCCAGGTAAATTGAGAACCTTTCTTGTCACAGACGGAACATGGACGAGAAGTAATCCAGCAGCTGAATTATCTGTAGCCAAACGCTTACGTAGTGTTGATTTGTCTAGGTATGAGACAAAAGATTTGCCTAAATCAATAGGTAAAATGAGCCATTTGAGGTATCTTAATCTCTCACGTTGTTATGAATTGGAGTGCTTGCCTAGAAGTATAAGCAACTTAGTCAACTTGCAAACGTTGATATTACCTTCTGAATGGGAAAAAATGTCTTCTGGAGGAGATATGATCACAAAGTTGATAAACTTGCGCCGACTTGATATGGGAGAAGATCACACGGCGGCCTTTGAAGATGGGATGCCGGTTGGGTTGGGTAGGATGGCTAATCTACAAAGGTTGTCACATTTCATGGTGGGCAATGATGATAAGAAGAGAAAGAAGGCCAAATTGAATGAACTGAAAGAACTTAACCTCAGAGGTGAATTAACCATTGTAAATCTTGATTTAGTGAGGGACGCAGAGGAGGAGTCCAAGGATGTTAATTTGAGAGCAAAGAAAAAGCTCATTTCCTTAACTCTACATTGGGGAGAAAATCCAAAGATGAAAAACAGTGATGCCATGCAATTATTGAAAAATCTTCAACCTCATCAGAATCTAAAGGCATTAACGATAGAATGTTACCCAGGGGAAAGCCTTTCGGATTGGCTTTTGTTATGTGAAAATCTTGTTGAATTAAACTTGTTTTACTTACAAAATTGTCAATACTTGCCACCGTTGGAAGGATTTGTTTCCCTCAAGACTCTTGACATATTTCAAATGGATAAATTGGAGTACATACACTATAAAGGATCTTCCTCTTCATCAACTAACTTCTTTCCATCTTTGGAGTTATTACAAATTGTTGGCTGTATAAGTTTGAGGGGATGGCTCAGGGAGGCAAATCTCCAGAATACAAGAGATAATGATGAGAGGCATCATTCACTACCTCCGTTCTTACGTCTTTCATCATTGGTAATTATCGGTTGCCCAAACCTAAGCTGCATGCCTACTTTTCCAAATCTTGTTAAATTGCAATTAATTGATTATGCTAATACGAAGCCATTGCTAGACACATTAAATGTGAGCAACATAGTTGAGCCGTCAACATCACATGATGTGGTTGCACCTCTTTCCATGCTGAAGTCTGTTCACGTTGAAAGGGTAGACATGGAAGCATTACCAGAGGAATGGATGCAAAATCTCTCCTCTCTTAAACATCTTTCTATTTGGATCTATTCCAGTACAGAGAAATCGTTTCGTCAAATCCAAAAACTATCCGCTCCACTTGAAGAATTCAGTATCCACAACCTTGATGAGGATTATAACATAAAGTGCCAAGACCTTTGTTGCCTGCATTCTCTCCAAAAAATATGTTTTTATTCGTGTGATCACCTTGTGGCTTTACCAGAATGGATTTGCGATCTTCAATTACTCCAATTTATCGAAATTTGTGATTGTGAAAACCTGGAGTCATTTCCAGAGGGCATGCATCGCCTCACCAATTTACAAAAACTAGAAATGCATGAAGTTCCACTTTTAAAGGAAAGATGTGAGAGAGAAACAGGAGCAGAGTGGCCAAAGATTGCTCACATCCCAAATATACTGATCATTTGACGTTCGTTCTAACTCTTCATTCACACATCTACAGGTATGCTCATGTGTAGCTGTTACATGCTCTAAAACTTAAAAGGATGGATTAATCACTCTAGGTTTTTTGTAACAATTAATATTTTCTAGCACATTATAATTATTCTTTTAGTTCAATTGAATTTATATTTTCATTATTTTTGTTTTCATTTGCTTAACCAACATTCAGTTTTCTAGTGCCTATTTACCTATCAAATAAATTCTCTTTGTAATCGATCTTGATTTATCATATCCTATTTACATGACCCGTACTTGTGGTGCATAATTAAATTTTGGTAGGATCAAACTTATACTTGTAAATCTCAAGTTTCAGGAATTTGGAAAAGAATAGGAGAGTGATATTGATCTCATTGTGGAATCACCCTGAATAAGGTTGGGTTTTTTTAATTCATTTGGCACTATATATGAAAAAAAAAACATATTTGATTGCCATATTAGGATTGTTTACATGCTACAGTTATCTTTTTATTTTAAATGTTTGCTCCTAAGAACATTGTAATGAGATTTGATATAGTGTAATGTTTTGGAATTGGTCATGTGGTTTTCCCCCTCGGTATTTGAGGGTTTTCCATGTGAAATTTGGTGTCATTTTTACTTTTGTTTCATACGTTAATATGAAATAGAGGTAGAGATCGTATGTTTCACTGTCTTTTTTTTTTTCCTTCACTTTGATATTTAAAAAACCTAAAACACTCAAATTTGTTGATATAGACTCTCAAGATGAGAAATAATGTGTTGAATTGCATATTTGTCTTATCAAGTCACTCTTTCGAGATGACGAGAGGAATAGATATTAGGAATACAATATTTTTTAAATGCATGACTTGTTATTGTTGTTAGTTGATGTCTCATATTGTTCATCTAGTTTTGAGGATAGGAAAAAAAAATTGTTGCAAGTCGCACTATGCACTTCTCTTCTCTTTTTAAGTAGTATATATTACTCCAATGATTAGACATAATTAATGGATGCAAGCACTAACCACTTGGATATTAATTTTCTTTCTTTCTTTTTTTTAATGCAGAGACTCTAAACTAGATTATGGGAATCATATATAGAGCTCCAGATGGGTCAAATCAAATCACGTGGATGTAAAAGATTGTCCGATGACAGTGTATTTATACATGTTAACTTCAGTTGCAATAACTTTGACAAAAACATTGGGTGCATGCTAATTAATGATGTTAACACACTTGTGAAATAAGTCATGATCATTCTCTCTATAAGTTCTTCCTATATTTTCGACATCATTAATAATCATAATTAACATTTATAACTTTGAACAACTGTCCATTCCATACCAATCGAGTGCATGATTATTTGACAATATTTTGCTTAATTAGGTGAATGAGCAAGGTGTTATATAGACCTACCTACCTAACTATCTGTTTACTTATAGCCATGCTCCCTTTCATCGATACGATTATAACCTCAACCGAATACCTCAATTGTTATATATTCGATAGATTTCTTGTTTCTTTCTTTTTAAATTCAAAGTTGACTTGGTAAACCAATTGGAGTTTATGTTTATTAGCGATAGAATGATTAAACTATGGATCCGTTTGAATAACAATGGGGTGAAAGACTTTTCATCAGAATGCATTTTAGAAAATGACTTTTGTTTAGAATGCATTTTGAAAAATCGTATTATATTTGGATAAATGTTGAAGATGTGATTTTTTGTTAAAAAGAAATTTTATTTGGATAAACATTAAATATGTTATTTTTATGAAAAATTACTAAAAATGGCATGAATCTCATTAAATAATACGTATATATTATTTTTTATACTACGATAAAATTAGAGAAAAATTAAAAAGATAAAAAGTAAAAAATAGAATAAAGGAAAATATATAAAAATTAAATTCTATTGAAAAGTAAAATTATTCAACCAACTATTAATATTACATCAGTGTAATAGCTTTATATTTCATAAAATTATTCAACTTAATCTACTCATGGATGACATTAAAAAACCGCTCCTCGACAAGATTTCCATGTAACAATTAATATAGATGAGAAGCCTAGTGGCTATTATATGCCATCCCTTTGCTACGTAAATCCATAGGAATTTATTAAAAGGGAAATTTATTGGAAGATCTCAGATAAGTGACTTATTTAATGAATGGTCCCAAAAAATAAAATATTTATTCTGAGGTCCCATTGATAACATGAGGTGTTGTCAATCCAGCGTATGATGTTGTCAATAAAAGGACTTCATGTTGTCAATGGGACATCAGAATAAATATTTTATTTTTTGGGACCATTCATTAAATAAGTCTCTTATTTGGGACTTTTCAATAAATTTCCCTTATTAAAATGAAAAATAAAAAGGAAATCGCTTGATTTAATCGATGGACAGTAGGCTAAAATGACCAACTCTGATAATGCATTTTCGCTTGCCCATCGCTTCAAACTATAATCAATTTAATAAATTGCTTGTTTGGAAAGCATACTGTGTCTCCGTTGCATATAAGTTGAGATAAAATTCCTCTTACATATTGATTTCTAATTGCTTAAAATCACTCTCCTAAAGGATTCCAAACACTCACAAATAACTTCTGCCATATATGAACTTTTATGGGAAAATCTATGTTAGCTTGAAGCTTATCCAAACACTCTTGCTTAGGTGTACCGTAACTTTGTGCCAGAGAATGTATTTCATGGGGCTCTAAAACGTTGCCAAACTGACGTTATATATATATATATATATATATGATTTTATCTTATGTATATGACAACAAATTTGATTTATTTTCTTTATTTTTTACCAATTTATTAGCTAATTGTTTGTTAGAATTTTTCTAATAAATAGTCAGTTGGCTTCCTTTTTTTTTACCTGAATATGCATTTGTTCATTAAATAAATAGAAGAAAGTTACATCCATTAAAAGTCCAAAAGTAAAACACACTAAAAATCAAAGAAAAGCTGAAACTACAGGGAAAGAAAGGAAAAAAAACAGTAGATTCCCATGTGCGAGATAGGCATTAGCCAATACCTTCACGTTCAAGCTCGTCCCTTCCCAAATCACAGATGGAGATGTAGGAACCAGAAGCCCAGCAGCATCACGGGATAAAAAGGAGAGCATGGAAGGTGTTGGTGTATTCACCCACCCTGAAGGGCACAACGTCCGTCGCAACGAAACTGCTAATGAATCAGCAGCACAATTTCCTTCCCTAAAAGAAAAGGAAAGAACAATACCAGAGCATGATGCCGCAAGATTCAGAGTTTCCTGCATTATGTGCCATCCACACCAGTCAAATCTACCAAAGGAGGAGGACTGTAAACACGTAAATAAATCTCGGTTATCGGTTTCAATGATAGCACTTCCAATATTCAACTCAGAACAAATTAGGATTGCTTTACAAACTGCAAGGAGTTCAGTGACAAAAGCATTTTGAGCATTGACCACCTCACCAAAAGGGCACTGAAAGGTACCATGAGTGTCACGACAAACAATGCCAACAGCAGCAGACCGATCGGCAGCAGCAAAAGAACCATCACAGTTATTCTTCGAGCAATCTGGTGGAGGAGGTTGCCAGCTAAAAGATCGATTTGACGGACTGATAGGATCTGCCGGTAATTCATCTTTTATGTTTGCCCAGAATTCATTAACCCCTAAACGTGATTTGGATAACACCAATAAGGGATCATGATTTTTGTAATGAAAATCCACCTCGTTCCTTTCATTCCAAATATACCACAGTAGCCAAACCAGTAAGGACACATCATAATCAGTCAACTTACTATTATGGCAAATGATGTTGCTAAACCATAAATCAAAAGATTGTATAGAAACCTGATCAATACGTAGAGACAACTGACTTCCAAACCAAATGCATCGTACCCATGGGCAGAAGAATAGCAAGTGTTCCAATGTTTTTGCCTCTGATAGACAAATGGGGCAAAGAGGATTTGGAGTGCAATGTCTTTTGAAAAGAGCAAACTTGGTAGGCACCACTTTTGAATAGCAACGCCATACAAATTGGATGATGCGAGGAAGAGACTTAATTTTCCAGAGATTAGACCAGAATTCCTTAGTCAAAGTGAAAGATGGATCAGGTTGACTAATAAAGCTTCTTGCACCTATCATACCTGATTTATACCCCATTTTAACTGTATAAGTTCAATTATAAACCTTAACCCACATTAACTTATCGTTGTGATCAAGGAACTCCAGTTTAATGTTTTGAATTGCTGAGAGAACCTCTGTCGGGAGCTCATGCTCAAGATGATTTAGGCACCAGTTTCCCTGAGATATTAGGCTAGCAACGGTTATATGAGATTCAACTGCAGTGTTGAGGTGTTGGTTCAAGGTTCTACCTTGTAATTCAGGAATGCATGCATCCTTCCATATAGTAATAGAGCGTCCATCACCAACAAGCCATTGGCAATCCTTATGAATCAGTGATCACCCAATTAACATGCTAGACTAGATCCATGAAGCTTTATGGCCCTTTTCTACAACCATGAAAGCAGAATTAGGAAAGTACACACCTTTCAGCACTCTAGACATGAGCGAGGTCTCATCTTGGGACAATCGCCAAGCTGTTTTAGCCAGGAGGGAATCGTTGAGTACCTCGAAGTCCCAAAATCCCATTCCTCCAGTTGATTTAGGTAACTTCATGTAATCCCAAGCTCTCCAATGAATATTGTTTCCTGACTCGCTGTCACCCCACCAAAAATTAGATATTAAGCGATCTAATTCTTTACATGTATTTTTCGGAAACTTGAAGCATGTCATCAGGTAAATTAGAATAGCATTAATCACTGCCTTAATCATGACCTCTCGCCCTGAGAATGATAGCAAGTTTCTCCTCCAGCCCTGTACCTTGCGACCAACACGTTCCTTCACATATGATAGCACTTGCTTTTTAGATTTGCCCCACAAACTGGGTATGCCCAAATATTTCCCAAGATTTGCAACCAACGGGATTCCCAATATCTAACTTACTTCTTCACGGACTACAATGGGGGTGTTCTTAGAGAAAATTAACCCAGATTTACTCAGATTTGCTTGCTATCCAGAAGCAGTGCAATACATGTTGAGAAGTTGAGATAATTGCCTGCAATTTTCAACACTTGCATTCATAAAAGGGAGAGCATCATCAGCAAAAAAAGTGTGAGAAATTGTAGGACACTGATTTGAAAGTTTGACGCCCTTAAGATTTTTGAGAGAGACTTCTTTGTTCAACATGCAAGATAAGACCTCTGCTACTAAGATAAAGAGATAAGGGGAAAGTGGATCCCCTTGGCGCAACCCTCTTGAACTTACTTTTCTACCAGATAAGCAAATATTCGGGTTAACTGAAGAAACACATGCTAGTATCAAATCCACCCACCTCTCACAAAAGCCCATTTTTATCATCACAGCTCTCAAGAAATCCCGTTCGATACGATCATACGTCTTGTTCATGTCCATCTTGAGGGCAAACTCAAATTTGGCACCTGTAGACTTCCGTCTAAGATAATGAAACACTTCATTGCAAAGATTATGTTATCTTGGATAAGCCGACCGAAGACAAAAGCACCCTGATTTGAGGAAATACAATGCTCCAATAATTTCTTCATCCGATTGGCAAGTAATTTGGAAAAAATCTTATATGAGAAGTTGCATAGACCAATGGGACGGAATTGGTGGACATGCCTTATCAATCTAGTTGGCTTTCTTGGGAACATCAAAGAAAGTAAGTAAATTGCATTAAAATGTTTATATTTTTAATTTTTATTCAAACTAATTTATCTATTTTTAGATTAATATATAATCTAATAATATGAACGAATAAATACTTTTAAGTAATTTATTAAATTTTATCAATATCCTAAAAAAATCAATCAACTTTTATATTATGGATAAGAAATTGTATATATTCAATAAATTAATTAAGTTTCACGTGGATGCAAATATTCCTTAATAATATAAATAATATAAAATGGGAGGATATAAATAGCATACACTTCCATTACAATGGTAGGTGGTTGGGGTGTAAAATCCCAGCGTTTAAAATTTTAAAAGATATTAATAAATGTCAAATTTAAAATGATTTGGAGATACTTTGATAGATCAGATTAAAAAATGGTTTTACTGTTTTGGAGATTTGAGAAATCTAACTGAAAAAACTGAGGTGAAAATCTTCCATAAGAAGCTGTCAATAAAAAACTAAATCAGTTTTTTTTTAAAAAAAAACTAACGGATACTAACTAGATGTGGTCTGTCTGGTTTGGCTTCGATTCTCTTTCGGAAAACATATTTGTCAAAAGTAAGTTCTCAACAACTTTTGAAACAAAATTTCACTTTTTTTTCTTATGTTAAAATAATGCATATATATATTTATTATTTTTATTATGGGAAATTTAGCATCAAGTTTCAGTAAAAAGAATTAGTGAACAAAAGCTTAGTAAAATTTTCATCAGTTCCCAGCAACATTAGCAAAATTACCATTAAATCTCAGCTATTGAGGTTGTTAATAGAGCCAACGGCTATTATTAATATAACTTTTGATGTTGCTAAAGACAACTGCATGACAAACTTTTGGGGCTTTTTGTTATTAATTCCCAGCAGTTGCCATCAACAATCTCATCAGTTATCAATAACAACCGGACCATCTACTGTTGCAACCTAATAGTAATTTTGCCTATCTTTGAATTATTATTCATGTTAAAAATTATTATTTTTAGAACAAGAAAGGTAGGTAGTATAATAATATCATTTATATACAACAATAACAAAGTATTATCTAACTAGATTGTGTAAGGGTGAAGCAGAATACTAGCATTTTACATTGGTATTATTTTTCATTTACATTATGTAACTTAATCTTATTATTACAACGTATCCATATTTAATACTGCAATCTTATTTATTGTTAGTTTATGATGTTTGATGTAATTAAAAATAATAGTAAAGAGACTAAGTGCAGTATAAATAAGATTAAGACATTGCACGTCACTGGAAATAAAAGTAGGGTGTATTGTTGGATCCGATGCAAATACCAATTAGTTAATTGTCTTCAAAAATAGAAATCAAGCCAAACAGGGTATAGGATTACGATCAAGCATGAGTTCAAATGGTAGAATAATGTAAAATCCAAGGACCCCACACAGACCACCAATTATTGATCATTCTCCCAAGGAAATTTACAATCAAATCCAAAAAGAGAATTAATGAACAAAAGATTTTAAAGATTCACAAAATTACCATAAAGCCCAAGGAGTAGCTGCTGAGGTTGTTAATGAATGCTAGTAATGTTGTTAATGACAATCTCAACAGCTACTTCTGAGACATGATGTTAATTTTATCAATTTTTAAAATATTTTATTCATTAATTATTCTATTTAGGATTTGATTGTAAATTTTCCATCTCCCTTTATCCTCCATGTATTCAAGCTGGCAGCACCATTGCCCCTCCCCAACATCTGTGTTCCTCCCACTGCTCTTCATCGTCCCTTGTCTTCCTCCTTCAGATCATAAATCACCCCCCGATAAGTATCCATTTTTCTTAGCTCTCTTATTCCAAATTCCCAATTGCAATGCTTCAACAAGCTTTACGCTTCAACAAAAAAGTGGTCCTTTTCTCCACCATTCGTTTTCTTCCTGGCCTTCCTCTACTTTCAATATGTCTTTCATTCTTTGTCACATTCGAAGCTGCCTCGAGCTCTGCTAAATTGTCTATCTATGAAGTTCTTTGTGCCCATGGACTCCCCATGGATCTGCTTCCTAGGGGTGTGAAGGAATTCGACGTTGGCAATGAAGGCCAGTTCTGGGTGCATCTGGATCAAGCTTGCAATGCTGATGACTTCTCCCAACTTAGATCTCAGATTTTTTTTTAATCTTCTTATTTTTGTAAAAAGACTTATTTTAAGGAGCAAACAAAACAAACGGCGTATTGGAAATTTTGCAAAATTACTTACCAGTCTTTTCTCCCTCCTTTTTTTCATGGAACGTTTTAATCTTCTCTATATATCTCTCCCCTCTGTATAATTGCTATATGCAAAAATATGATCGATCTTTAATGATAAATTTGCATGCTATTCGGTCCTTACAAACAATTTTACCCAAAATACATACCATTCGATGGGAGATGACACGACAGCAAACTTTGATGCACTGTGTTTGTGCGAGACTACGTTTTTATTATTCAAGAGTTGCTAAATGCAGCGGTGGCTTTAATTACCTCGCCCAATACGTAAAAGGGTCAATTTGAAAAATAATTTTTAATCAGAATGCATTTAAAAAAATTATTTTTGTTCAGAATGGAATTTAAAAAATTAAATTTGTAAAAGTGACTTTTGATGAAAAGTGAAAAAATAAATCTAATTAAATAATATATACATATTATTTTTTGTTTTATATTGTTACAAAATTAAGGAAAAATAAAATGATAAAAAGTAGGTAGAATGTTCCATATTATGACTTAACATATTTATGTCCCGACTTCAGTGTCTCAAGTCATTACTTGGAGTGTCTCAGGTTGGGGCTTAGAATTTTTATATCTAAGTCGCGATCTGGAGTATCACAAATCACGACTTGTAATGTTGAGGTTGCAATCTATAATGCATTTTGGATAGAATGGGTTTTTTTCATCTTCTCCTCATAATGCATTCTACACTCAGAATTCATTATGACTAACGTCTCCCCAAATGATCAAAGTTAGTAGTAGGGATATTTTTTTTTTTTGAGTGGAAAGAGATTTCATTACTTGCCTTTATATTAAAAAAATGATTAGTGATACATTATATTAGCAAAATAGCTAGGCCCACAATTACCTTGATGGTGTATATCCTTAGATGGAAAATTCTCGATTTAGTTCTTATGTAGTTGACATGATAATCTACTTCCTTCTTTTAACTTCGTATTGATTATTGATACCTGCAGATTGTTTATTTATGTTTTTATGTTAATCTCAGGCTGGCAGCTGAATCATATGTTTTCTTTCTTATCTTTCCTGCCTTTCCCCTTGTTTTGGATTCCATTCAGCTACCATAAATGAAGGCAATATTGATGGACTTGAAGCATTAAGGGTATGCTATTTATTTATGAACATTTGCTCCATATTGAAAATTTCCACATGCGTTATTGAATCTGGCAAGAAGCATTTGGCCTCCGAGCTTCAAGACTTCACCAACACATTCCATTCATGGGCAACTGATCACTCCAAAGTGTGGGTTGATGAGAACATAAGTACATGGGCAAATAATACAAGAAAGGTTAAGTGTGAATATTTGGATTTCTTATCGGGAGTTCTGTTCGGGATCACAGCAAGCATGCTGAAAAATCTACTTCATGAATCACATGACATCTTTTTGAAAGAGTTTGATGTTTCATTTGATCATATTTACAAGCTACATATTTAAAATTTTTATGAAAATATATAATTTTATTCTCTATTTATTATGTGTTGACTTTACTTTTATATTATAGTGGATATCAAATAGGAATAAAATTGAAGGGTTATTGATTTTAAAGCGGAGCTAATGAGGTTTAAATTTTTTTTAATTTCTTTGGAATATGTTATAAATAGGAATAAAAGTAAGGGAAAATAACAGAAAAAGTACATCGAAAACAGTAAATCCCAGAAAGGTTATTCGAAATTTTAAATCCCTGACACATGCTAGTACCTTGCGCGTCTTTACCCAAGTTTAAAGGAAATGAAGTGACGGATTCGATTAAGTTCTTATCTGATTCGATTAAGTATTTCTAAACTGCTATATTATTACACGGTTTAGAAAGCATATATTCTGAATCGAATCAGCCCATTATTTGAATCGAATCAGCCTCATTATTTGAACCGAATTAGCCTCATTGTGAGAGTGGGAAAAACAGTTTATAAAGATGAAAGTTCAAAATGATGTAACTTCCTCATCTCAGCTCCGAAATTGACAAATGACCTATCATTAGAACGTTCTTTGAGTCTAGTTTCGAATGGCATAAGTTTCACAGCCATTGGATTAGTACTTTGAGAGATATAATAAAAAAACCAAACATGGGTCAAGAATACGTATATTCCAGACATATATTTGGTTTTTTGATAATATCTCTCAATTGAGATCTTCAATTGATATGAAACCTATTCCATTTGAAACTAGACTCAACAGTATTTCCAATGATAGGTCATTTGTAAAATTTGGAGATAAAATGAGGAAGTTACAGCATTTTGAAGTTCAAGCTTTCTAAACCGTTTATAAAGAGTAGGGTCATTCGAATGAACTTTCTAAACCAAATTTTCCCCAAATGGTTTAGAAAGTCCCCTTCAAAGGTGTAGAAAGTTGGGGGAAAATCCGGTTTAGAAAGTTCATTCGAATGGAAAAAAAAAGCTCATTCGAATGACCCTACTCTTTATAAACGGTTTAGAAAGCTTGAATTTCAAAATGATGTAACTTGCTCATTTCAACTCCAAATTTGACAAATGACCTATCATTGGAAATCCCTTTGAGTCTACTTTCCAATGAAACAAATTTCAGAATGATATGATTTCTTATTTGAGAGATATTGGAAAAAAAACCAAACATTTATCATGAATACGTATATTCCAAACATATGTTTGGTTTTTTGATGATATATCTCAATAAAGATCTTCAATTGATATGAAAACTATTCCATTTGAAACTAGACTCAAAGGGACTTTCAATGATAGGTCATTTGTAAAATTTGAAGTTGAAATGAGCAAGTTACAGCATTTCAAAGTTCAAGCTTTCTAAACCATTTATAAAGAGTAGGGTCATTCGAATGAGCTTTCTAAAACGAATTTTCCCCCAACGGTGTAGAAAGTGGACTTTCTACACCTTTGGAGGGGACTTTCTAAACCTTTGGGGGAAAATTCGGTTTAGAAAGTTCATTCGAATGGAAAAAAGCTCATTTAAATGACCATATTCTTTATAAACGGTTTAGAAAGCTTGAACATCAAAATGTTGTAACTTCCTCATTTTAGCTCCAAATTTTACAAATGACCTATCATTGGAAATCCCTTTGAGTCTAGTTTCAAATGGAATAGGTTTCATATCAATTGAAGATCTTTATTGAGAGATATCAGCAAAAAACCGAACATATGTATGGAATATATGAATTCCTAATACATGTTTGGTTTCTTTCCAATATCTCTCAAATAAGAAATAATATCATACTGAAATTTGTTTCATTAGAAATTAGACTCAAAGGGATTTCCAATGATAGGTCATTTGTTAAATTTGGAGTTGAAATGAGCAATTTACAGCATTTTGAAGTTTAAGCTTTTTAAACCGTTTATATAGAGTAGGGTCATTCAAATGAGCTTTTTTTCCATTCAAATGAACTTTCTAACCCGAATTTTCCCCAACAGTGTAGAAAGTGAACTTTCTACACCTTTGGGGGAAAATTCAGTTTATAAAGTTAATTTGAATAGAAAAAAAACTCATTCGAATGACCCTACTCTTTATAAACAGTTTAGAAAGCTTGAATTTCAAAATGTTGTAACTTCCTCATTTTAGCTCCAAATTTTACAAATAACCTATCATTGGAAAGCCCTTTGAGTCTAGTTTCAAATGCAATAGTTTTCATATCAATTGAAGATCTGGATTGAGAGATATCATAAAAAACCGAATATATGTCTGGAATATATGTATTCCTGACCCATGTTTGGTTTTTTTATCATATCTCTCAAAGTATTAATCCAATGACTGTGAAACTTATGTCATTCGAAACTAGACTCAAAGAGCTTTCTAATGATAGGTCATTTGTCAATTTTGGAGCTGAGATGAGGAAGTTACATTATTTTGAACTTTCAGCTTTTATAAACCGTTTTTTCCACTCTCACAATGAGGCTGATTCGATTTTAATAATGAGGCTAATCGATTTAGAATGTATGCTTTCTAAACCGTGCAATAATACGGCGGTTTAGAAATACTTAATCGAATCAGATAAGAACTTAATCGAACCTGTCACTTCATTTCCTTTAAACTTGGGTGAAGACGCGCGAGATACTAAACGCTGTTGTTTCAGGGGAAGTGAGGAGCATGTGTCAGTGATTTAAAATTTCGAATCACCTTTCTGAGATTCATTGTTTTTGAGGTACATTTTCTGATATTTTCTCTAAAAGTAATTTGAAAAATTGTGAATATTTAATTGGTTAGACTAATTGAAGGCTGCGTGCCGGGGGCATTTTATTACGAAGCCCCGTGTGAGGCCGTGGGCTGTGGGTTTTGTCGTACATGGGGGCATGTAGGGTTGACACGTGGAGGGCCCCCTCCCAGGGGGTACTAGATTGTGGAAGGGAAAAAATAGAAGAGGGAAGTAGTGCTGGGAAACGGGCTGGCCTGCCAGCCCACGAGCCAGCCCGTCCCAGCCCACGAGCTAAATGAGCTCAGCCCGTTTGGCCCGTTTGAAAACTGGCAGCCCGAGCCCGACCAGGCGGGCTAGCCCGCCAGCCCGCCTCTTTTTTTTTTTATTTTTTTATATTTTTAAATTTTATTTTTATTATTATTTTATTGAAATTTTCTTTTAAAAAAAATAATACAACAAATTTACATAAAATTTACCAAGTCTATTTGATTTTTCGGAAGAAAAATACAATACATTTCTAAAAAAATATAATTAACAATGTTTATAATACAAAAATATAATACATAATCACCAATCTTTAAAGTAAATATGCATTTAAGATGAAATAATAAGGTTTAACATAATATTTGAAGCCATTGAAAATCATCATCTTCCTATTAAAGCTATAAAAGTATTATTTTTTTAAAAAAAAAGTGGGCTGGCCCGCCAACCCACCCTAGCCCGTGGGCCAAACTGGCTCAACCCGTTTGACCCGTTTGAAAATGGGCTACCATTTTGACAGCCCGAATCGCCCCCAGCCCACGGGTTAGCGGGCTCAACCTGCGGGCTCTACCCGTTTTCCCAGTGCTAAAGGGAAGAGACGAGGCCAACGCGGCTCCCTCGTCAGTACACTATTATTTATTTCTTTTTTCAATTTAAGCCCTTCACCCACCAATTGTTTCCCACGATATCTACGACAACCCCACGCTCTCTTGTCGCGCGTGATTCCCAGCTTAACCCTACTTCTGCAAATGATACTTTCTATCCTCCTTGGCCACATGCCACCAGGATCTGCTTTTGCCTTGCTCTTGCCTGGGCATGGTTTTCTTATTTCCTTGTTAGAAAAGAATAATTATTAGTTCATGCCTCATCAAGTATTGAAGTAGCGGCCTCTTAAAGAATTGATAGCTGTGTCAATTCGGTTTTTTTCTCCGAGGTTATAATTTTAATTAATTTACCTTTAATATTTAATTTCGGTTGCCCTTAGCCACCAATTAATCTCATTGTTACCATTTTTCCCTCCCAAATGTAGCCTTCCAGTACACTACGCAGTGAAAACTAGACGCAGTGGGGTTTTTGAAAGAAGCAACACGTTAGGCTCTTTACAGGAAGCATGCTGTAGAACATCAATTCTTAATTAACACAAATCACAATTCCTTTATAAAAACTATGAAATCAAACATACGAAGATCAATGCAGAAGTCATTTTTTAATTTAAAAGTGATGAGGTGAAAGCCAAGGGAGGGAAACATTGAAGATGGCGCAAATATATATATATATATTTATATAGAAAGAGTGTAAGTGGGGGGCATGTGCGCCCCGCCCATGCGACGAGGAAGGGCACATGTGATCAGTTTGAACAGATCCTCGCCTCCTGTCCCAATGAAGAATTGCATATCCATCCATTAATTAATTCGTTCAAGCATATATTTGTACCTCTAAATTTAAATTTATGTATATTTTAGTATTCATTGATCATTGAACGTTTCGTTGTTTGTCATCTTCTGTGGCTTATCAGCATGACCTTTTTTTCTTCTACATGTTTACGCCAAGAATTACAGTCAGAACATCTCACTTTCATCTTTGCTAGATCAAATCATCAAACACAGGAAGAGTCTCCCTTTGTGCTTTGGAATTAGGATGGCCGAAGCAATCCCCTATGGTGTGGCTACAAGTCTCATCAACACGTTGGCTTCATTGTCCTTCAATGAGATTGCTTCCATTTATGGGGTTGAGACTGAGATCCAAAGCCTGAAGCAAATGGTTGAAGGAATCAAAGCTGTGCTTGCCGATGCTGACGACAAGCAGCAAACTGACCAACTCATCCAGCTCTGGATAAGGAACCTCAAGCAAGTGCTTTACGAAGCAGATGACTTGCTTGATGAGATCCAAACTCAACATTTGCTGCACATGAGGGATGCAAAAGGAACGGTAATGGGAAAGGTACGTTACTTCTTCTCAACCTCCAACCCAGTTGCTTTTCGCTGCAAAATTGCCCGCAAGATTAGAGAGATTGGAAAGCAATTTAATGCTGTTGCTGAAAATATGTCTAAGTTGAACTTAGATCGGAGAGTTGTCATTGAAATGAAGCATGAAAAGAGTGGTGAATGGAGGGAAACTGGTTCTTTTGTGCTTCAAGAGGATATGGTTGGGAGGGAGGGAGACAAGAGGAACATAATTGATCTATTGTTGAATCATAATAA
>JANTPZ010021299.1:0-23404 GCA_025593235.1 Vachellia pachyceras | reverse complement strand
ACTTGCTGAAACAACGAAGAATGTACAAGTTCTAATGCAACATTTGGGATTTGTAGGTTCTTCTTCTCATGCGCCATCTCAGCCACAACCACAACCTGCAAGTCAATTACAGCAAAATGTTACACATTCTGATAATGAAGATATTGACACATTTGGAAGTGACAATGATGAGCATCATGATTAGAAAACATTTTTATATGTATTTGTCTTAATGCCAAACTTTTATATGTATGAATATTGTAATTAAGACTTGTTTGATGTGCTTTTAATACAATTCCTAGAAATTTGCATATCTATATTATGTTTGTTTCAAATTCTTTTAGGGTGTTCGATAAATTTATTGATATTTTTTTAATTCGTAAATGTGGAAATTGCCTGTTGAAATTACCTGGGGAAATACCTGCGGAAATTATCTGCGGATTTTCCTGCGGAAATTACCTGCGGATTTATCTGCGGAAATTACCTGTGAAATTTCCTGCAGAAAAATCCGTAGGAAATTTACCTGCGGATTTATCCGCAGGAAAATTACCTGTGGATTACAAAATCCGCAGGTAAAAAAATTCTAGGAACACTATTCCTCCGGATAAAAATCCGCAGGAAAAATTTTTCCTGCGGATTTTTTGTCAAAATCCGCAGGAATAAGACTTTTTTTTTAGTGCTTGCACTAGCCCATTCAATGCTTCTCTAATTTTTTTGGACCTTCTTTTGTGATTGGACCACTTAGAATTTGCAATTGATCACTTGAAATCAAAGAGTCAGCTTGCTGATTCGCATAATTCCTTTCTCCTCAAAAGGATTCGTTATCGAATAATCACCTAAATCAAAAGAAGATAAATCAACCACATTAAAAATAGCACTAACATTATACTCACAAGGCAAATCAATCTTACAAGCATTATCATTTATTCTTTCAAGCACTTGAAATGGGCCATCTCCTCTTGGAGCCAATTTTGATTTTCTTTGAGTTAGAAATCTTTCTTTTCTCATATGCACCTACACTCAATCTCCAGGTTCAAAAAGGACACACCTTTCTCCTTTGTTGCCCTTGAATGCATATTACTCATTTATCTTTTTTATTTGTTGTCTCACGTTCTTATTAGGTTGTTGCACCATTTCATCTTTCTTTTTCCCATCAAGACTTGCCCGCTTATCAATAGGTAATGACAATAAATCCAAAGGGGTTTGGGTTACCATTTCTTCTCTTCTTGGATAAAGCTAGCTCTAAGGTTTGGGTTACACTGATAGGGTAAGATTCTTAGGAATCTTAATAGCATAAGCAACTATTATATAATCACATACATGCATTTAAAAACATGATACATACTTAACATAACCTTGAAAATAAATTGTTATGCATACCTCATATGTCACACAACATAGAATAGGGACAAGTCTTCATCATATCCTAACTTTATCATTCACACCATGGCATGTTATCCAAATCATAGCAAAGCAAGTAATTATGCAAAATCTAACTTTTGCTTTGTGATCTGTAAAAGCTATTCTCAAAATAACTTCCAAACAAACCCTTAGTGAACATCATTGTAATGTACCATCAAGTAATTTTAACAAGGTTAAATGTGTAATTTTAACAATTAAATTTTGGACTATGTGCGTATGTCACCATAAAGTTTCCGATTGTACAAAAGTATACATAACGTTACAAAAATCGTAAAAAAATAACACTATTAACCCAACTAAATATCCGTTACTTTTCATCAGTGTGACTATAAAATCAGCTTCTCTCTCACCTTAATTCCTTCATCTTTTCCTCACTTTTTGTTTTTCAATAATTTCTCTTGTGAGTTGTTGCAATATTCGACATGTATATGCATATATTGAAACAGCTTTAATTAGGACTTGTGTGTATGTATTTATACTGAATCTTGCAATCAAGATTACTGATAATTGACTTGTTTGGCGGAGGGGTTACAAAAGTCAAACGCATGTTCAACAGTATTTTTCCGCAAAACGAGATAATTTCCTTCACATATTTATCTCGACTTACGTAAAAGTACTTCCCTACCGTGTTTCAAATGGACACAGTGATTCATTACTGGTAAGTGGTTTCTGCTTCTTGATTATTACGAGAGAGAGAAAAAAAATGAAGGAATGGAGTTGAGAGAGAGAGAACTGATTTTGTGGGGTCTATGAATGAAAAGTAATGGATATTTGGTTAGGTCAACCACGTTGTTTTTTCACCGTTTTTGTAACGTCATACGTACTTATGGTGGTGGACGCTTATGATTCAAAATTTAATTGTTAAAATTACACATTTACCATTTTAACAATAAAACAATAAATAAAAAAAGCAGATGAGGCTTATGAGTCATCAGTGCAACAGCAGATGCTCTCTCGCGTAATGGCGTTTGGTCAAGGAAGGCACGTGAGAATCACGTGACGAGTCACATCACAGTTTGACGCATTGTGTTTGGGCACGTGTATAACACCATTTCGAAATCAAAAAATAGCCAAAGCCCCAGCGCGAGGATAGAAATAGTACACACTCACAAACAAACAAAGCCTTAAGCCCCTTGACTTGAGCCATGACCATAAGCAGGATAATATGTGACGCTTTCCCACGCGCGGCCACTGGCTTTTTTATATTTTTTCTCTCGTTAAATATAAGACCTCAAAAGTTAATAGCATGAAACCATATTGATCATATTTATTATAATGTTTAAAAAAAAAGTATGTTTACCTAACGTGAGCCAACTGTTCATATTAGAAAAGTAATTTCTAACGTTAATCTAAATAAATCTTTATTTTTTTATCTTTTTTATGGTGATTTTCCTTTGTATATTTTGTATTTTTTGTGGATAAAAACTAAAACAATTATTTTTAAAGGAAAAACCAAAGTAAGAAAACCCCAATATTCAATTTAAGTATATATACAGACTAAAAAAATCACGTCATGCAGATATCAATAATATTTAAATTTAAAAGATATAATTGTCTTGGATTAAGTATGAATGTGTGCAAATTGCAGAAAGACATTTATCTAAAAAGGAATGATAAAAAAATAGCCGCTCTATAATGGCAAGTGATTTTACTTTTACAAAGGATATTACTAATTTTAATTAAAATTTTATTTTAAAATTAAACATTAAACACGTAATATAACAGGCCCGTTTAAGAAACCGTTGGGAGAATGACTTTTGGTTAGAATACATTTTAGAAAATGATTTTTATCCAAAATGCATTTTGAAAAATGAAAACTTGTATGAATAAACGTTGCAAAAGTAACTTTTATTGGAACATAAATAAATGAATCTTATTAAATAATATATATTTTTTATTTTACATTTTGATAAAATAGGGAAAAATTAAAATAATAAAAAATAGTTAGAATGTTGCAAGTCGCAACTTAACATATATATGTCGCGACTTTAAGTGTACCATGTTGCGACTTAGAATTTTCACAGTTAATCACTATCTAAAGTATCTAAAATAGTTACATGTAATATTCAAATCGCGACTTGTAATGTTAATGTTACGACTTGGAATGCATTTTGGATAGAATGAGCTTTCTTCTTCTTCTTCTTCATCATGCATGCCGGAGGCAAAATGTATTTTGACCAAATCAGTTGCAAACACCTATTCTCTTCTCAATACACCTATTATGAATATCCCTTGATCAAATGAAAAAATATTGATAATTAAAATCTTATTGAAATCATTCTGTCAATCCTTTATATATAATAATACCACATTCTGAATTAATTATACAGCATTTAGAATATTATTAAGTAAGAAGAATTGATAATATGTTTCGTAAATACATGAATTTAAATAAAATAACTATTCCTTTATTTTACCATCGCTTAGAAAAACTTTTTGGAATTGTATGAAACAAGTAAAAGATACTTTAATTCCTTTTATAACATAGAATCATTTGTTTTCCTTCTACCAAATGCTTCCTCCATCCTTATCATAAGTCTTTTTTAAAAACATTTTTATAGTTTTCCAAACCATGTTGATGATTGTTGGCCTTTGATAAATTAATTATGGAAGGCATTGATTTTAAAATGCTCTTATTTATAGTACGTATTAATAATTTTGGTGAAGAAGAGATTAGATAAGTAGAGAGGAGGATTGAGTGTAGTTTTAGAATCTAATTCAAATTATTGACAGATTTAATAAGGTTGCCTTGTTTTAATAACACATTACTCAATCTGTGGGAGGTTAAAATGCTTTATAATAAAAGCAAATAAAAAAGTAATGTGCTTGTTTGGGAACTTCGTTGCCAAAACGGAGCACGCAAGCTGAGACAAAACCATCTTAAAATTCGTAAAAATCATCTCGAAATCCATAAAAACCATCTTAAAATCCGTAAAACCATCTAAAAATCTATAAACTCATTTCTCCCAACGAAGTTCCCAAACACACAATTTATGTGTGAATATGGCCTTGTTTGAAACCATGTTTGGAAAAGTCAAACGTGTGTTCAACAATATTTTTTCTGTAAAACGGGATAATCTCATTCACGCATTTAAAACGGGATAATCATATTCACGCATTTATCTTATAAATGGTAAAAACATCTCTCAACTGCGTTCCTGAACGGTCCTTATATTGAATTACCGTTAATTTATATGTATGTATTTGGGAGCTCCGTTGGGATAAAGAAGTTCCGTTGGGGAAATGAGTTTACGGATTTTTAGATGGTTTTACGAATTTCAAGATGGTTTTATGGATTTCAAGATGTTTTTTACAGATTTTGAAATAGTTTTATCTCGACTTACGTGCTGCGTTTTAGAAACGAAGTACCCAAATTTTAGAATTTTGTGCAGTTTTGAAAACTTTTGTATTGGTCTATTGCTTTAGTATTGGATTATTTTAAACAATTAATTAATTATATTTTTCTACTGAAACAATTATTTAATTTTCTGATTGAAGCGAAAAGGAAAAAATTTCTCTGACGCTGCAGACGAAGATTGCGATTTCTAATTATTAAGATATGCGCTCAATATTTGCCATATGATGGTTAAAAAGGAGGAGTTTTTACAATAAGAAGGAAAAAAAATCCAACCATTGAAATTTACATATTTAGGAATAAATTAAAAGATTAAATCTAAAATTTAACTATAAGATGAGTCCGGGACTCCAAATATATTTTTTTTAGACACATATCATTGTTCTATAGATAACTCTGTTTAAAACATTGTTGAATATTAAAATGTGTACACATTTTTTTTTAGATTTAAACTTGATTTGTTATATTGTAAGGTTGTAAACCCTAAACCTATTGATGTCCAAATATATTTAAAATAAACAAAAATAACAAAAGATGGTTATATAATTCGTTTGGGTTTAAGTGAAATTCTAGCAACAAGTTTATTACTAGAAGCATTTGACAAATTTAAATTTTAAAATGTGTAAAAGTAGACACATTTCTTTTAATTTTAACAGCTCAGTTAAATCGATCAAAACATCCCATTATGAAGCTAAAGTTGTTGAACCTACTGTCCTTACAAAAATTGTGTTCACTTTTACATCATTTAATACTTAACAATTACGTTTGACAACGCTTTTGATAAGTCAATTCAACAGTATTTTTCTGTAAAATGAGACAATCTCTTTTATATATTTACATTGACTTACGTAAAAATACTTATCTACCACATTTTGAATAAGATCCAAAGTTCTGCCTGCCGCATGAATCTTCGTTGCTGAAACTGTTGATGTAACCCTAGTTTTTTTTACCAATAGAAGATAGTGATAGATAGAATAAGCAGCATGTAAAGAAATTTATTTATCCTAATCCTAATCTTTGAAAAATAAACATCTGGTATGAAATTTGGATAAGATGCAATTGAAAAACAAAATCTTATATTATTAATAATTTCCTTTAACTCAATCATAGCTTGTTTGACCTAGTAAAAATATTACCATTTTGAAAATATAAAAAAATTAAGGGAAATTTACCCCAGGTCCCAAATAGAGGAATTAATAAATAAAATGTTCTAAAAATTGATAAAATTACCATTAGATCCCAACAGTAACTGGTATGGTTATCATTAATAACCCCATCAATCGTCAGTAACAACCGGAACAACTACGGTTAGAACTTAATGATAATTTTACTCATTTTTAAAACATTTTATTCATTAATTGAATTATTTAGAATTTAATCGTAAATTATCAAAAATTAATTCCCTTCCCAAAAACATCCTAACCAAGAAAATCTGAAAATCCGTTTCAATTATTAGAAGTTAATGAACTGACGTTGAGTCGCATCTTAATCCCTCCCTCTCTCTTGTTCCCTCTCACTCAAAAGTAAACACGTAAAAACAGAGCGTTGCAAAATTAGCCCTCTCAAACTCCATTTGTTCCTTTTGCCTCCTTCAGTTCAGCTTCCTCACACTTTTTTTATTATTATTTTTTTTTACTTCAGAGAGCTTCCATCTTTAATTTCAATCAAAGCATTTATAGTCCTCTTTCAATTCTCTGCGACATTTTCTCCCAAATCTTCAGTAGGCTCACTTTGTCTTCTCGTCGCAATTATTATTTATTCCCAATATGCCTCCTAACTTCTTCCTCGATTTCGCCATTTTTCTGAAATCTCAGTCTCTCTACTCTTCTTCTTCTTCTTCTTCTTCTCTCTGTTTGAAGCAATAGTTCTCCCTTGCTTTGACTTTCTGAGGCAAGCTTACAACGAAGCTTAACCGATTTTTCCCAAATGCAGTCCCTTATTTATTTTCCTCTTTTCTGTTTGGTTTCTCTTCAGTGATTTTTCGGTTCTCAGGTTTCTGATTCCGATTCCGATTCACTTATCCTCTCTTCTTTGCTTTCTTGCTTGTTCGGTAAAATTTTGAAAGGTTTCTGCCGTCGTGAGACTATTCGGCTCGATCATGTCGTGCTGTTACAGAAGCTCGCTCACGAATTTCGAACGGTTTCTTCAATGTATCACTCCGGTGGTGTCTTCGAAGACTGTTTCTCAGGTATTGATACTTTCCGTCTTCTTCTTCTTTTTGTTCGTTTTCTCTCAATCTCTCCCTGTTTCTCCCTCAATGTCAGTTTTACGGTTGCGTTCTCTCTTTCTGGTTTTTGGCATCAAGCCGGTGTGAACGTTATTTATTTATTTATTAATTTTTGAAGAGCTTGAAATTTCCTGAGTCGGAAAAATGCCGTGTGTATACGCATTGCGTCTGATGGGGATAAACGATGATGAAATGTGAAATCGGATATTTTTCCCGGAAAAATTCCGCGTTATCTGCGGAATTTGGGAGAGGATGGATAAAGTTTAGAGATTTTTTTAAAAAAAATCAAGAATTAAGTTGTAAATATTTGCTTCTAAGATATTTTACTTTTACCCTTTTTTGTGCCATACCGTGTTTTAATATTTTTGAATTATTAATTAATTTCGTTTTCTTTATAAATCAGTGTTATATTTGTCCTTCTCCGCTTTGGGTCCCTTACTGCTTCGGTCAACTTTTTCGAGTTAAAGAAGATTCCAGATTTTTCATATTTCACCGTGAAATTGAGAGACTATTCAACAGCTAAATCAAAAAGTTAAAATCTGAGAATACTTAAAATGTCAAAATTCCGTCCTGTTTCTTAACCCAGATCCAGAATATTCGTTTCGTTATATATGCCTTGAGCAATCCTCTCCAATTACAACGGTTAATCTGTTTTAAAGAATTAATTTCAAAAAAGGAATTGCATTACCAAGATCTGGTGAAAATAAATTATTTTTCCTGCACTTTTCAAACTCCTCCAGTTGTCCTTCCATGCTGTCCTAACTCCTAATACTTCGAAAAAAAATACCTTATTTTTAGTATTGAATGTGACATTAACCAGAACATTTTTCACTTGGTATGTTTTTTATTATATATTTTACATTGATACGTTTATTAATGTTGGTGCGTATGAGTCTGAATCACACGCTTACTCAGAAAGATAAAGAAGACTGTGCAATTGTAGCATTCTGGAAGGGAAAATCTGTGGGTAAAAGTTTGAGATTGTTATTCTGCAGTGGAAAGCGTTGTGTATCTTGCTTTGGCCTCCGAGTAATGGTAAAAGCTTAATAACAAAAAGTATAATCACAAAATTGCTACCAACCCCATCAGTGCCACGTGTCACTTGTATCAGCCCAGTCACTCAAGTCCCAAATTAAAATAATTAGTTCTCTATATACAATGTTTAGATGTATTTCTTTACCAATTCATTTCTAATATAGGTGACAAGAGAAGGACGACAGATGTCAGAGGAGAACACGTCGCTCATTTATTATTAGGTAGCAATGTGAGAGGGAAAGAGCCAGTGGACGACAACAATGGACCAGCAGGACGAGGTTCCTTCATTTATTAGCTTCGTTTGGGTTTCCGTTAGAAACCCCGTTTTAACCCCTAAAACCCATTCTCACGCAAGCCGAGACAAAATTCCTCTCACATAAAGTACCTAGAAATCTGTGTCCGTTTTTCCAACGGGTTTCCAAAAGAAGCCATCATTATTGTGTGGATTCTCTTTTGGGGACATGAATGCCAATTTTGTATTTTACAAATAAATAAATTCCGTGGTTCAATTTTTGCAACGAGTCGCTGCAACGTATTCTGGTTTTGGAGAAAACGCAATACGGGAACGTAAAAGAGGAACACATGATGTTCATGACGTGACACGTCAATTACTTTATCTCCTTCTTCTCCTCCTCTCTCCTTCACATGCTTCATCTCTCCGATTGCCTCCATATCTTCCTCTTCCTTTTGGTCTGTTCGCACCCATTTGCTTCTATTCATAAAAACCGTTGGATCCAGCGGGTGCCATTGGTGTAACCCAGCGAGTGCTGTTCAACGTCACCTTGTCCTGCGTTAGAAAAAGAAGGAGCATTTGGTGTAACCCAGCGAGTGGTGTTCAATCAAGTTCAACTTTTCACACCCGTCGTACCCAGCCAGCTCATTGAAATTCACAGTTTGGGCATACTTTTGGTTGTTATTCTAAATATTTTTCTTGGATGGTTAGGTTTGCAATAAAAAACTGTGTTGATATTGCTTGTGATTCTGATACAAGGCAGAAATGATCAATGGTTTATTATTATTATTTTTTAAATTGGATGTGCGTTGCAGAGCTGCACTAGTGATCTGAATACCCAGTGGCAACCTGTTGGTAAGGACACAGTTGAATACTTCACACTGAAGGATCTGTGGGACTGCTACAAGGAGTGGAGTGCATTCGGTGCTGGAACAAATGTGATGTTGGAAAGTGGTGAAACTGTGACACAATTCTTCGTTCCCTATTTATCATCCATCCATATCTATGGCGACAAATCTGTTGCGGCTTCTAGATAAATTTTACTATGCGAATAACGCGACGATTACAAAATAAATGCCATGGGTACAACAATTATTGATAGGTTAGTGTTAGAAACTATTTTTTCGACGTGATTTATGGTTTATAAAATAATTACATAAGTTGAATTTTATCTTGATTTACGTGAATTTGATTTTTTAACATTTTGATGATTCCGCATCTTGTATATACACCAAAGAGGACAAGACACATTAAATTATATTAAGCCGTGGTTATATATTAAGAGCTTGTTTAGATATGACTTTAAAAATATTTTTTACAGATTCCGAGGCAAAACTTAGGTTTTAGAGAATAGATTTTGGAAAATAGCTTTTACAAATTTGTGTAAAACCTAGGTTTTGAAAAATAGGAAAGAGGAAAGAGAAAGAAGGAAAAAAGTAAGAAAGAAGAAAGAGAAAGAAGGAAAAAGTAGGAAAGATGAAAAAGTAGAAAAAATGAGGAAAAAATATGAAAGAGAAAAAAACTTAGGTTTCAAACCGATGTTTTGTAACCAAAATAGCTTTTGGGAAAAAAATTTTGTTTGGACAAAACTTCGGTTTTGAGATAAAACCTAGGTTTTGAAACCAAATCTAGGTTTCATAATGTGTTTCCAAACAAGCCCTAAATGTGACAAATACGAAATTATGATACTTTAAGAAAAACGTGATGCTGTTTTATATACATTGAACACGAATAAGCACCTTATATTACATTTAGTCATTATATAAGTATCCTTTCCAGTGTTGGATCTATGTTGATACATCTATTTGCCCACGTCTTGTAATTATGTGAGTGCATGTATTTCTCTGTTACCTATGTTAGTACATGTATTTCCTACGTGGCCATTCAATCTAATAAAGAGACTCTTCTTTCTCTTTTGTGCAAGGTGTGCGAACCCGGACCGGACCGGCCGGGCTAAGCCGAAAACCGGTGACTCGGCCTCCAATCCGATCCGGGCTATGTGATGACCCCGGGTTGGGCCAACTCGGGGAAACTCGGACTAACCCGGGGTAACTCGGGCGACTCGCCGAATTGGGCGAGTCGCCCGAGTTATTTTTTCCGATCAGAAAGTGTAGAAGCACGAAGAGAGAAGCGATGAGTGGGGAAATAATGGAGTAGCAAGAGTCCTGGAAGCATGTGATGTTGCATACAGTTCCGGTGGAGGCATCAACGATTTCGGTGGAAGGTGTTATCGTGGCTTGAAACTGGAGTTGTGGATGAGAGCTCCGAGTGGGATGCCGAAGGAAATAGTGAGGAAGAGGATGATCACACCAGAGATGAAGGCCATCAGGGGCTTGTGGTTGGGGGTGTCTGGGGAAGGAAGAGGGCTTTGTGCTGATCTTTGAAATGGTGACTGCTTCGCCGTAGACTAGAGATGGAGAGAGATTTAGTGGCAGTAGAAGAAAGTAGAGACTAAGAGAGCGTGAGAGAGATTATGAGGATGAGTGATTAGATAGGTTGTGTTGTAACCTGTAAGGAAAAGGGGCAAAAGGCTGGACACCATTCAATGCATCTAATCATCACATGGCTCACCAGTTGAGCTCTATCCCTTAGCTTCGCCACTTTGTCTTTTATTTAAATGACATTGTCAGAAACTTACTGCAGCAAATTTCCTCTCGGTTAACGTACCAAAAGTGCTTTATATATTAAAAAATGAGTTATATGATTAAAATTTTTAATTTTAGATTTTTTATTTTTCACCGATTTAACCCCGGTTTGACTCCAGTCTGACCCACTAATCCTTAACCCACTGTCTTATCCGGTTCAATCATCGGTCCGGTTTCCTGTACCTTGCTTTTGTAGAAATCTGAGGGAGGGGGAAATGGACCAGTCGAATTCGAAAGCGACACGTGGAGTGTTGACAGTGGAAGTGACAATTTATCTAGGTCGATAAGCAACAACTCAAGCAAGTCATGTACTAACATATCTTAAGTCTTTCGTGTTGAGATCTCTGTATATGAACTTGGAATCAGGCGAATTCAAGCAACATAGGGTCAAACGGCTTAACATAATAATCAAAACAGCCTCCAGACCCACCGGCTCATTCGCATCAAAAGGCTTACTAGCGCCTTGCTCATATACAGGCTCGTATTGTCAGAGTTAACATATGGTATTCAAACGTTCAACCCAAGGATCGATACGAAACAAGAATCTCTTAGTTTTGGAGGGCGAGTAATAGGATTACATGAACTTAGTTTTCCCCGCCCCTAAAGATTCAATAAATTAAAGGAAAATAAATTAAGAATAGAGGTAAGAAACTTACAGAAATTCTGCTTTTATTCCAAACTCTTTGGCAATCTGGACAAAAGGCTTAGAAGGCTTATGTTTCTCTTGAGTTTGAAAAGGCTGTGATGTTTCAGGCTGTTTGGAAGATTCTCCCGTACAATACTGATTGGAACGGGCTTGTTCAATTAATTTCATAAATTCTGTAGTTGGATCATAAATATTAAATTTCTCCTTTTTAGGAGTAAGTTCTGCCTGTGCTTTCTCCATCTCTGGAGTTTTTGCACTAAGTTCCACCTTTTCAGATAAATTATCTGCTATAATATCCATCGAATGAATACTACTAGCACACAACTTATCTTCAATAAGTTCAAGTTTATCAGCAATATTTGAACAAAATTTTGTAAGTTCTGCAGAATTATTTTGCTGCCATTGAAAAAGTTCTTGAATTTCCTTTTTTTAATGGTAGCAATTCCGGTAAAGGCTGCAAAGCGAGCTTTAAAGTCTGCATTTCAACTTTTAAAGTCTGCAATTCAGATTGAATGGGTTATATTACCTCATTCATCTGAATTTTGATTAATTTCTGCAACTCCTCCATTTCTGCTTAAGAAATCTGCAAGAACATTATTAATACCTTTTATATGAACAATTGATATATCAAAATTTGATAAAAACTTTGCCATCCAATTAACATACGTTGTTGTTGTACTGGTTTTAATTTTTTATTTAACCAAGCTTTTGCTTGAGTATTATCAGTTCTAATTTCTATTGGGTATTCCATTATATCATCTTGGAATTTTTTAATAGCATTATAAATTGCTAAAAATTCTTTAATATTTGAATCATAATTTTGTTGAGCTTTTGTATAATTTTGTTGAGCTTTTGTAAATTTTCTAGATAAATATTTTGTTAAAACTTCCTTTTCTCCATCTAATGCATAAAGTACTGCTCCACATGCTTCATCTGCTGCATCCGTATAAATAATCCATTTTTCTATTTTCTTTGGAATTTCAAGTTTTGGTAAATTTTTCAATTCTATTTTTAATTGTTCAAATTTTTCTTGGTCTTTTAAAGTCCAAACACCCAAATTTCCTTTTTTAGTTTTTTCTGTTAGAAAAGAAATCTTTTTGCTAAAATGAGGAATATATTCACTTACTTGATTTAATATACCTATAAGTGATCTAATTTCTTTAATTGTTTCAGGTTTCTTTTGAAATTCCATAATTTTAGAAATAATATGATCCTGTAAATTAATTTTTCATTCTCCAATAATATATCCTAAGTGTTAGAAATGATTAGTTTTGATGATGTCAAATATAATGGAGCAAAAAGTTTTCATAATACATATTGATTTGACAAAGGTTTTTAATGCATATTGATTTACAACTATTTGGGCATTCTTTTTAATTAGAGGATGATGTGGTTAAATGACTCAATTTGAGTGTTAAAATGTTTTCATTGAGTTACCATTCATCTAAGCTTTGTTTGAATGCTCAAAACCATTTCTTGAAGATAAAAATTGAGTTTAATGGGTTTCTGGAGCTTCCTGAAGCAAATCTTAAAGTCAAAACATTGAGGATTTGGAATCTGGTATGATGTTTGTGAAACTGTGTTGAATCTATCAAAGGTGTTTTGAAACTCGAGTCATAGTTTTTGCAAACTCAAGTTCTATAATTATTTTTCAAAACTGGATACTGAAGCTGGAAGTTTTGAAAAGAAGTTTTGTGAAAAAGTTCAAGAACTCAAGTCCTAAGTTTTCAAAACTTGAAGTTTCATAACATGCAAACAAAACTGGAAATCAAAACTTGAGGTTCCAACTTCAAGTTTTCTCATCACGTTATATAACTCGAGTTCCATGTTTTCAGAACTTGAAGTTTTGCAAACTTGCAGTGAAAACTTGAGGTTCTGAATTCAAGTTTTTCAAACATGTTATAGAACTCGAGTTTCAGGTTTTCAGAACTGGAAGTTTTGCAAACTTGCAGTGAAAACTTGAGGTTCTGAATTCAAGTTTTTCAAACATGTTATAGAACTCGAGTTTCAGGTTTTCAGAACTGGAAGTTTCGCAAACTTGCAGTGAAAACTTGAGGTTCTGAATTCAAGTTTTCCAAGCATGTAATAGAACTCGAGTTCCAATTTTCAAAACTGGAAGTTTCACAAAACTTGAATTGAAAACTGAAAGTTTTAACTTAGATTTTTAGAGAACTCGAGTCCTGACATTTTCCAAACTCGAGTTCCATGCCTTCCAAGATTTCATCAGTGCAAAAACTTGATTCTCAAACTTGAGTCCTCACTGAAAGTTTTCCAAAACTCAAGTTCTTGATTTTTCCAAACTCGAGTGTCGATGACCTTCTCAACTGAACAGCTTTTCAATTGTTTTAGAACTCGAGTATTTATTTTTCAAAATTGGAAGTTTTACAACTGAACTCCAAAACTCGATATCAAAACCTGAAGTTTCAAATGAAAGTTTTCCAAACCTTAAGTTCTGTTTATGAAAACTGGAAGTTTTACTGCATGACTTTCAAACTTAATGTTATAGAACTCGATTTGTAACATGTTGAAAACTCGAGTTGTATTTTTCTCTAACATAGCATCTGACACAGTTACGCCTAACGCTACTAGAGCTTTCCGTTCTTGTGCTTGCATATTTTGAAATCTATCTACTCCTATAAATGCGTTATGCTTTGACTGAGTGACAGGAAATGAGTTTGTTAAATTCCTCTCCAGCGTGGACTCTTAACGGACAAATTCACAGGCGTTGGACATACAGCTATTAATGACAAACATGAAAAGCTGATGATATGAGTAACGGATACAAAGCTTCTCTCTAACGGCTAGCAAATGAAGTCTGGACTATAAATGGAAAGCATTCAAGCCAGAGAAGAGATAAGAGAAGACGAAGAAGATAGAGTCGATGAACACAAAACAGAGCATATCATTAGGACTTTGATGTTTTCTTCTCCGAGAGCTTCAATTTTATTTATCCACTCTTTGAGAGAGTAGTTATTGATTCATCCAAACTCAATGTATTTCCATGAGAAACTCAAGATTGGGATCTTGAGATTATTTGTCTGGGTTTGAGTTGAGAAAACAGAGCATGTTGATCTCTGTTATAGTGCAGTCCATGAGGGAGTGTGATTCCCAGTGTAACCTTACATGTGGTAAGGGGGAGTTATTGTAAAGGTTTCTCAAGTACCTTAGGTGCAAACTTGAGTGGGTTCATAAATGCCTAGAAACATTTATGGGGTTTTTCAAGTACCCACCGTGACAAACTTGAAATGGGTTCACAAGTGTCTGGGATGACATTGTGATTGTAATGGTTTTCCAAGTACCTGGTTAAACTTGGAAGGTATAGTGGATTGAAAATCTCAGAGGTACTCTGGGGACTGGATGTAGGTCAGAGAGGGCCGAACCAGGATAAATCATTGTGTGTTTTCATTCTTTCATCTTCATTAACCTGCATTGTTTTTCTTCATGCATCATTCGATTTCATAATCTGTTTCAATTGTTGATTTGAGTATTTTGATCTCAATTGAGTTTCGAAAGAAATTTTTTTAAAGACACCCAATTCACCCCCCCTCTTGGGTGACAGCCGTTTCTAACACTAAGGCTTTTACTTTAGTTTTCAGTAATTCAGTTTTCTTTGGTGAAATAATAATTCCCTTTTCTATAACTAGTTCAATAAATTTCTCCACATCTCTTTTATGTTTTTCTATATCATTTTCATAAAATATAATATCATCAATATATACTATACATTTTTCTTTTAAATCTGAAGTTAACCTAGAATAAATATGTTTCTGAAATATTCCTGGACTATTATGAAATCCCATAGGTAATACATTCCATTCATAAAGACCATAAGGTGTACTAAAAGCAGTGTATTTTTTACTTTCATCAGTTAATTTAATTTGGAAAAATCCAGATTTACAATCAAATTTACTAAAATAAGTATATTGTTTTATTGTTTGTAAAAGTGTATTTCTATCTTGAATAGGAATTTTATCTTTAATAGCTGCTTTATTCAAATTTCTATAGTCAATAACAAGTCTAGATTTTCCTCTAACTTGTTCTGAATGATTTCTAACTATAAAGGCTGCACTACAATAAAAAGAAGTACTAGGTTGAATCAATTTATAAGATATATATTCATCAATATGTTGTAAAAAATCTTTTCTATCTTCAGGTGTAAATTTAAAAGGTTTCATTTCAATCTTTATATTATGTTTCTTTAAATATTCTTCAGGATGCAATTTTATTTCAGCATATGGTTTTGATTTATACCAATGTTGTAAAGGATTATCACTATAATTTTCAGTTATTAATCTCATTATTTTTGTTCCCAAGTTTCTTAATTAAATTTATTTGTATATTATTTGGTAAATATTTTATTTTTGTTTCTTTTCCTTGTTTCTTAATAAAAGGAGTTTCCATTATAGAATAAGGTTGTTTTATCCTAGTTACAGTAGCTTTATGTCCACAAGGTGTTTTAAATAATACAATTTTATCGAAAAGACTAAAAGGTAAATATCTATCTATGAAATCTATTCCTAATATAATATCTGGTTTTAAATCATTAAATTGATAAGCTTTTTCTAAATTTAATTCATATTGTCCAATTTGTATTTTTCTATTTTCTACTTTATATTTTATTTGTTGTAAAGTACTACTGAATCCTGAAATATTTATATTTTCTTTAATTAATTTCCATTCATTTGCTGGAAATACTGATTGTTTTATTATTGAGGTTTTAGCTCCTGTGTCTATCATAGCATGATATTTTCTACTCATATAAATTTCATAATTAATTTGTACTAAAATATAAGGTGCTTTTGCATTTCTTAATGTTATAATTTTATTAGTCATTTATTTTATGCTCTTGATAGTAAATCTAAAGCTGGTTTCCATTCTCTTATCGTTTCTTCATATTCTTGTATTAATTTTTCTCTATCTATTATTAATTGCCTTGTTCTTTCATCTAAGTGATGCATATCTAAAGCTTCATAAGTATATCCTGCATTTAATAATTTTCTTATTTGTTGATCTAATTCTTCCCTGTGTTGTTTTAATTGTTCGGTTTGTCTTTTTATGTCTTCAATCATTTTTCTTATTCTTAAAACATATCTTGCTATCCTATTCATTATTTACTCTTATTCTAAATTCTTTTAAATTTGTTTTCTGGATTTGACTTTTATAAGGTAATTCAGCAATATTATTAATACTATTTATTTCATTTAATTGTTTTATTTGAAATTTCCTAAATGTTTGTTTTACACTTTCTCTATTTACTACTGAAAATTTTTCTTCTTGTTCTGTCATTTAAAATTTTTCAAGTATTATTTGTTCCTTATTAGCTAAAGTCAGAATAATTTTATCTTCTAGTATTTTATAAGGTTTATGTTTTTCAAAAAAATGCTAATCCTAAAATATTAGTTGTTGAAGGTTTACAAGTCTATAGATTGATCTAATTTATTAATTCTAATTATAATTGTTTCATTTTGTGCTATTAAGTCAGGTGTCACAAAGTCACAGGTTCTGTAAGACATATTTCAAAGATTTTTGTAATCCATTCAGTTTCTAATAATATTTCTAATTTTACATAAGAATATTGTTTCTTTATTAAATTATTGGTTGAAGATTTTAAAGAAGGGCTATTTTGTAAATATAATGATCTTCCACCTAGTATATTAGAATATTCTATCTTTGGTTCTATTTTACCTAATATCATATTTTCATAAAGTTTAGTATTATCTAATTCTATTTGTAGACTGAGGCATAGTGATAGGTATAGTATTTCTTGGTATAATATTAAGAATTGGTGTCATATGTTGAGGTATAATAGTTTTTCCTGCTTAAGAATTATATATAGTATGATGATTTGTTAAAGCATAAGCTGTTGTAGCTTGAATACTTATTACTTTTCCTCCTGTTTCCATTAAATTTGGTTTCATTAATTCATGATAAATCATTATACTTTTTTGTATAAAATTATCAATAAGACTTACAGTAAAGTTTGGATAAATTTTAAATTTTATTTTCTGATATATTAAATTTCCTTGAATTACTCCTAAAGTTGCATCTTCTACTGAGGAAGTTATTCTATCATCAGTTATAAGTAAATTTATTGGGTATCAATTCCTTCTCTAAAATATGCCTTAATTAAAATTTCTACAGCTCATATATATAATTCTGTAATTTCTTTATTATTAGGTATTTTCTTAAGTTCTTCATTAATATATTCTCTACTAATTAATGGAATTCTAGTAGTTCCAGTACTTTGACTTATATCTATAGGGCATTTTGTCCTATTTAATAATAAATATGTTCTTTTTGCTTTTTTATTTTTAAAAAGAGATTTAGTGACTTGTAATAAAGTCTGTGGAAAAACTTCTTTAGTTGTTAGACTTAAATCTTCCTTTATAATTTTTTGCTATTGAGTTACATCAAAAGGTGGACAACTATGTTGTTCAATTTCTGGTGAAATAAAACTTTGTATATAATTTTGTTCAGAATTTCTTTGTTCATTATTTTCTTCATTTATCATCCAAATATCAAAATTTTTCGAATTTTCAGTTTCACTATCAGTTTCAAGTAAATATAATTCTTCAAGTTCGCTTTCTGTAAAATATTCAAATGGTTCTATTTCAGGAAAAGCTTCTAATAAATTAACTCTTTTATTTTGTTTTTCTTTTTTAGGGCAATTAGGGCTAATATGTCCTTCCGTTCCACAAATATAACATTTGCAAGTTTTAATTCCTTTTTTAGATTTATTTTTAGGTTGTTTTCTTTTCTTCCAATATTTTCTTTTCGAAATATATTTTTTAATATATGGTTTCTTTTCATTAATATTTTTTAAATTTCTAAATTTTGGATATTTCTTTCTTTTTTTATATTTCTTTCTATAATGAGGTATATCACATCCATAATGTCCAGGTCTTTCTAAATCTGTACAGTCTATTCCAAAGTTTTTTCCTTTCTTTTTTATTTGTTTATATAATTTTATTTTTCTAGCTTCTGTACATCTTTTATTAAGGTAATCAAATAAAGCTCTTTTTCTATGTCCTAAAGTATCTACAAAATTTTCTTGTGTTTGATGTTGTTTTATTACTACATTATTATAATGTTCTAATATATCTTGTCCTAAAGGATAAGGTAATTTTTGGAAAAATAAATCCAAATAATGTATATCTTCAGTTGTATTTTGTTTATCAATTTTATAATAATAATTTTCAAATTCACAAATATAAGCATTTAAATTTTCTCTATCAACTTTGCATATGCTTAAGTTTATTATATTATATTTGTTTCTATTTGTTCTTTCTATTCTTGTTTGTTTTTTATTTTCTAAAATATAATCTCCAGAAAAATTATTTCTTAATACTATTTCAAAATTTTTAAGTATTTGTACATCTTTATTTTGTGCAGAGTCTGAAGGTTCTATATCCATAGTGTATAAAGCATTTTTAGATTTTGGGGGTAATCTCTCATACCATTTTGCTGCATTTCCTATTAATGTTTGTCTTATATAAGTTTTTTATTACAGAATGTGGAATATTATGTTTCATTATAGAAATTAAAGTACTTCTAACCCATTCTTTTATACTTTCAGTAGGATTTTCATCACAAGTTAAACTCAAATTTGTTCTGCTGAATATACTTTTCTTCTTATACTTTCTGGAATATCTAATTTTGGATTATCTTTGTGTCTATAATAATATGGTTCATGTTCTCTATAATAATTATATGCAAATTTATCTTCAATAGTTTCTAAATAATCATACCAATCTTCTTTAGGTTCTTCTGGAGGGTTTCTAATTTCAAAGGATTCGCCTGTTTCTTTATTCATAAATACTTCTTCGTTTTCATCTTCTATAATTAATTCTTTAAGTTGATTATTAATTTCTTGTTCTGTTAAGTCTGAAGTATCCATAATTTCTTCTATTTGTTCATGTTGAGTTAAATTTTCTGATGTTTCTATAGTAAAAATTGTTTTATTTTCTGGTTTATATAGTCCTTTACTAAATGCTTGAAGAAGTGCTTGTTCATTAGTTTTAGGTTCATCTATTGATTCTTTTGTTTCACTATTTACTTCTTTTTTATATAATTCGTTAAATCTTTGTAAAATTCTAAATTCCATATTATCTATTTTAGGTTCTAAATCTTCTATCTTTTTATAAGTTTCTTGAATATTTTTATTTATAATAATTAAGTCTGTATTAAGTGTTTGAACACTAAGATTTTGACTTATATTATTCATGTTGCATATATTTCATCATTTTGTTCTTTTATTTCTATTTCCATATTTGGTTTATATCCTAAGATATCTAATATTTTATTTATCTTTTGTTCTAATGAATTAAGTTTTTCTTTAACTATTTCTAAATCATTTAAAGTATATTGTATTTTACTATGTAAAGGTTCTCTAAAAGAAAAGAAAGGATTTACAGGATGAGGCATGTCTAAATATGGTCCTAATTGTAATTGATCTCTTAAATCTATTCCAAGAAATTCAGATTCTTTATTTTCTTCTGCTATAGTATTAATATGTCCTAATATATCAAAAAGTCTTTTAGAAGGTAACTCTCCTATTTTAGAAATCATATATCCATTATTCCAGTTAAGTTGTTTATGTTCACAAAGACAAGTATCATCTAAAGCAGTAAAAGGAATAAATTTTGCAGGCAAAGGTGTATCATTATTAGGATATACAGAATTTTCAGGTAAATCTCTAGCAGATATATCAAAAAATTTAGTTTCTACAGGCCAAGGAAACGACATCATATAAGACAAATGGGTACTTTCTAAGCATGTAAAACCTAAACTCATCTTACCAAACCTCATAGAATGCATAAAATGCATAAAACGGGTTACCCGTGACCCCCCCAAAAAAAATCAGATTCCTAATCCTAAGCATCCTGTTTCTATGCAAAGTGCAATCCCATCGGGAATTATCTCTGTCACCTCATGAATTGTATGTAACTCAACCCCAAAACCAGAAAACACAGTAGACATAGAGAATTGGCATACCTTGAGAGATGAATTACACTCTAGAGGAAACATTTGAATTGCATGTTCTGCACTTCTGCTCATAAATCAGATTCCTCAATCCTCATGAATTGTTAACTTTGATTTGCAAGTGCTGTGCTAACTTCCTGTCAAATCACTCCAACAATTGAAATTATCACAAAAAAGGTTGATTATACCAGAATTCCATGAAACTGGGATTAATTGACTAGGTCATATAATAAAGATCAGAGGAAGTATTTAGTGAAAGCTTCTAAGATAACATGAAAAAAAATTAAAAGCCCCTTAAGAAGGCCAAGGATGCAAAAAGATGGGAATTGTAAGAAGATAGGCTTGCATACCTGCCACAAATCTCTGATAGAAACATGAATAGCAGATTGAAGCCCAAGTACATTCCATGAGGCTGTGATAGTGGAAACTTTTGAGCACCTATTTCAGAGAGCAATAACCAATTGGTTTCCGGATAAAGGGCCTGCCCAAACCTGCAAGGAACACGCCTAGTAAAAGATCAAGTATATAGCATATACTAGCAGCTTTTTTAACTCTTACCTTCTTATAGCAGTCATGGAAACTTTTTACATTATATAGTGTACAGTCACATATAACTTGTCTCATTGGCATAATACAGATATTCCAGATACCATGCGAAATATATAATTAATCACCATGATCACAAGAAGCAGAATAAATAGGGATAAAAGAAGAAACACTAAATCCCTAGGGTCAGTTACCAAACAACAAAATGATATAAAAGAAGAAACATATCTTACCACTTACCAGAAATTCTGGTCCAGAATCCATCATGCCGTGCGATCACCAAGCTGCAAATCTGTAATCATAATAGCAAGCCACCAGGCACAAGCCACCAAACATAAATTACAGCTATACATTGCCACCAGCCACTAGGGTATCTCATGCCATTGAAATTACAACAAATCTAAAATTACAATCTAGACTAAACTAATCTGAAATTTAATCCAGCCACAGTAAATAATTAAAACAACAGCAGCAAGGCAGCAACAGGATACCAGCCACAGTAAATAATCCAAACATGAGAATGTAATCCAAACATGATATTATGAATATCCAAAGTTAACATTACAGCAGCAAACCTAATCCAAACATGACATATGGACATCCATACTCCAAAGTTCCAATTTCCAAACAAAAGAAAGTAAACATGAGCACTTCAAACAATCCAAGAATGTAAACATGAGCACTTCAAACAATCCAAGAATGTAAACATGAGCACTTCATGCTAGATGTTGGACAGAATCTTCAGATGGAATTGAACCCTTATTTACATTATCTTCCTCTGCAAAACAAAACAATCAAATTTGTTTTTTAAAAACATGTAATAGGAATTTAAAGAAACAATGAAATTCCAATAAATAGAAAAGTAATAAGAAATAAAATACCCATAACAATGTTTGCAATCTCATCAAGATTATCTACATCAAGATCATTGAGTTTGTGGGGTCTCTTGGAAAGCCAATTTTGTGCACATATGAGTGCCTCAGTCATCTTTGAAGATAAAGAGCTCTTGAAAGTATCTAGTACTCGACCCCTAGTACTAAAAGCTGATTCTGAAGATACTGTAGAGACTGGTGCAGCCAACAAATCACGTGCCACCAAACTTAAAATCTTATACTTGTATGCATTTCCCTTCCACCATGATAAAATGTCAAATTTCGGATCACGAAAGGGCACAAGTTCAGCTTTAAGGTATTCATCCACTTATGATATTTTCTCTACATTGCATTCTGCATCAGCTGTAGCTAAAAACCTTTTAAATGTAGTATCAATGGATGAAAATGTAATATCAATTTCAATCTCCGGAACTAGCAAATTATTTCCCGACCCACCACTTGTCTGCCTTATTCTGTTGCTGTAACTTGAGATGCTGATGCTTCACTTGGATGAACACAAGCTGAATAGTGCTCATATAAGCGATGTAAGGCATCCATTGTCCTCTTCAACATAGTTTCACGAGTTGTAGTATCACGAAAAATGTCTTCAAAAGCAACTTTGATGTATGTCAATTTGAATCTAGGGTCCAGAATACACGTCACAATCAATAATGGATTCATTTTCTCGGTTCCTCCCCAATACTTATCATACTTTGATTGCATTCTTCTTGCCATGTCATTCAGCAAAGAGGAGCTACTTGCACTTGATCTAAGTTGCGATTGAATTGCAACAATGTGCTGGAAACATGTATTTGAAGTGGCATAATTCGATCCAAAAATTTTCAAAGTAATCGTGTAAAATAACCTCAAGAAGACAATAAAGTCCGTGGCAATGTTCCAATCATATGCAATAGGAGGTGAAACCGTATTTATTGCATCAGAGAACTCAGCATCATCATATTCAAGCAAGGTATTCAAATTTTGACTTGATCTACCTTTCTTCTTGAAATAGTCCTTGTAATCTTGATCTTCTTCTTCCATCTTTGTGAAGACTTTGATGAACTTAATAGCACTTTCAAGCATAAGATATGTTGAATTCCACCTACAAAAGAAAACTCATTTCAATTAATATCATCAAAAAGGAATGCCTAGTGGGTGGGACAATAAAGAATCATTTCAATGAATTACCTAGTGGGACAATCCAAGGTAAGAAAGCTCTGCGTCTCGACTCTCTCTCTTTCAGCAAGCACCATAAATTTACGTTTCCTTAAAGGAGAACTTTTAACATATTTGATAGCATGCCGAATCAACTCAATGGAATTGTTCATTTCTTTAAGACCTTCTGAAACAATCAAATTTAACACATGAGCTGCACATCGCATCTGCATAAACTCTCCATCACATACCAAACCACCCCAGCTCCTTAAACGCTTTTTTAAAGTTGCAAGCACTGAATCATTGGC
>JANTPZ010021298.1:0-21042 GCA_025593235.1 Vachellia pachyceras | reverse complement strand
ACAACTTTCTATATAAATGTGGATTAATAAAAGTGCAACATGAAACACATAGATGCATATGGCCATAGCATAAACATGCACACATCCACACTTTCATCATCATAAATTTCAAATCATGTCATGCATCATTCAAAATAATTTTCATAGTAATTTAGATTAGAGTTAGATGGTCTTGCTACCTTTAGCTCTTAATTTCCTTTTGCTTGAATGCTCTCTTGACCACTTGAGGAACTAATTCCTTTCCCCAAACATTTTCCTACACAATTGACAACATTATGGCCATCAAACACAAGCCATTTTCAAGGCAAAAATCAATGTAAATCTCCCTTAATCATTCCCTTGAACTCTATGAACCTTTAGACTTTAAACTTAGCTTTAATGTTTTCTAATGCTTCCCTAAACTTGTGGTCACTTTTACCCTACACAAAAACTCATTTTAAACCCATTGGAAGCATCAAAATCATCAAAAGAACACTCCTTCCCAAAATTCCAGACCTGGCCGAGACATGCACACAAATACCATCAACATGATTTTTCCAACTTCTAACACTTGTGCCATCATATTCTTGATCTCAAACTCATTTTCATGGATGGTATAGCTTGAATTTAATTCTCTTATATCAAGTAAAAATTTGGACAGCATCTCCCCTTAAAGTTCATCATCCCAAATTTTACAAAATTAAAAAACAAGATCCAAACAACAACAAGATATACACCAAAATGCTCCTTACATCACAAGGAGACTTTTGCAACCAACCAAGAGTTCTAAATCCCTCTCTTTCTAACTTTTTCTCTCATGAACCCTAACCATGAAACTTGAGAAAGAGAGACCTAATCAAAATTCCAATCCATGGGAAGTGTAGAGGAGATCACAAGGATGAAAATCATGTATGGCTTTAGGTACTTTCATCTCTTACCTTGGATTTTCTCCTCTTCTTCTTGCTTGGAATGGCGTCTTCTTTCTCTCTAATGGCAGCCAAGAAAGTCGGCCAAAGTGGGAGGGAAATGGAGAAGAAATAAGCTTTTAAAAATCTCTCATAAAAAGATGAAGGGTTAAGATCTTCTCTTGAATTTTAACTTAATCTAAGGGCTTAGATTTAGCCACCACTTAAACATTTGTTTGCTTCTCATTGGCTCATTAAAAGTGGCTAATAATGGCTGTAACTAAGGGGTAAAAAACTGGTTAGGCTAACCAAACTGGATCCCTTTCGGTTACTTTTACCGATTACACTTTTTACCGGTAAACATAACTTTATTCCTGTAAATCTTTTTCTACTTTTCTGGAGATGTTTTCTTCCTCATTTAATCTCCATATTTCCTCTTGAATATGGTAAAATTATTATTTCCAAAATACCCCTTGATCCCATCCAAAATTAACAGGGTTATTTTATCCTGTCCAAAACCCTTGAAAATGTGCAATCGGAGTGCAAAATATTTTTAGGGCCTTAAAAATTTCTACATTTTTCACTGATATTCTATCCCTTTTTCTTTTCCCAAAATTCCCTCTAGATTGTCCAAAATTAACTTTTGAAATAAATTATATTTCGGGGATTTTCGGGTCTTTTTCATCTTATTCGGGAAAATCGCCTTAATCGTATACTGGGCAATAATTTTATTAAATACTCTAAAATTCACTGAATTTTTCCATACTCTGGTCTTTGATCTTTGCAAACTCCTGATACCTTAAATAATTATTTTCCCTTTTCTGCCCTTCAAAATTATATAGATAGAAATCTAGTCCGAATCTGGAAAATCCGTGAATCACAGTTGTGATCAGTGAGTCGAGCTCTGTCTACTAGGCATCTGTAAATTTTTGGTTAACAGTTGACTTTTGACTTTGACTTTGTCAAATGACCAAAATGCCCTTTTATTTTCTCATATTTACCATTTTGCCCTTACTTTCTCTAATTTTTTAAAATTCCCATTTTACCCTTACTTTTAACATTTAAAGACCTTTATGTCCGTGTGCGAGATTCAATGAATATTCTTGGGAGGATATATACGTATGTATATAAATTTATTTATATATAATATATTTTTTTGTGTATATATGTATATATATTACATATATTGATATGTACATATTATATATAAAGAAATGATATTTTGGGTTTCTTTTAAAAGATAGATCTTGGATTTAATTTATAAAAATAGATTAAATCTTGGATTTAATTTATAGAGATAAATTAAATCTTGATTTAAAAGATAAGATCTTGTATTTAATTTATAAAGATAGATTAAATCTTGATCTATCTTGTTATTATATCTTGTTCTAATTTATGGAGATAAATTAAATATTATTCTCATTTGGCTCCTTATCCAAATTAAATAAATTGGTTAAATTATATCTATTGAATGGATTTAGATAAAACCATCTTTATTTAATTTCTCGGATTTAATAGTTTCTATATGATTTGAATTTTGAAATAGATAAAATATAGATTTTGAAATTCAAAATAATAAGCTCTAAATATCTATAAATAGATGGTTAGAGCTCTCCATCATATAGACATCTGAAAAACGAAATTTAGAAACTTGAGAGAGAAATCAAGAGTGAGAAGGAGATTAAAGAATCGAACATAGAGGTGCTAGCACATGTCCGTGTTGAAAAAGCCATTCTGTGGATATCGATAGAGGAAGCTGATTGTAACTGTTGACTTCTTGAAACCAAGCAAGAAAAGAAAAGAAAACACTCTAAGAAAGGTATGCTTCTTAACTACATCATTTAAAAGCCTTCAACAGATCCAAGGAAAAGGATTGGAAAATTTTTAATCTTCCGCTTTGCCCTCCAATCCCAACATAAAGAGCCAAATTTCAAGGAAAAGTTGAGTTATGGCTTGAAATATTCTATATTTCTAAGTTTCTAGCCTCTAGCTTCAATTTAATCTTATTATTTTCTCTTAATATGGTGTTCTTGAAGTCAAGAAGGAGAAAACCTAGACCTATTAGTGAGAGAAAGTAAGAAAGAGCTAAAATTGGAAGAGGTAAGTTTAAAAATCTAACTCTAGTTGTCTAATTGTTGTTATTGATGGTTAGATTGTGTTGGAAATTTTAGGATGTGAACCCTAAGGGGAGGTGCTGTCCAAATTTAATAAAATGCATGGAAGAACGATTTTTAAGTTATATAATGTTAGAAAGTTTATTAGAAGCAAGATTATGCAAGTTTATGGAAAGAAATCTTCAAATTTAAGAGCCTATGTGCGAGACTTGAATTACTCTTTCAAATTTAAGAGCCTACTGTATGAATTATTCTTTGAAGTTTATTAGAGACAAGAATTACTTGATTTCAAATTTTCTAGAATTAGTTATGAATCTTCAAAGTTGGTCAAAAATTTCAAGTTTACCAAGTGAATAGTGACTTTTGGTGAGTTTTGAGATTTCACTTGGTTTACTAATTTTAACTTATAGAATGTGTTCAAGTGGTTAAGTTAAGGTCTCTAATGCATAAAAAAGCTTAGTAAGGGAGGTGTGACACATGGATGAGTAGTTTGAAAGAATAATTCATACAATAGAAGATATATTAAGAGCCTATGTGCGAGAGCTTCAAGAAAATTAGAATGTGTATTTGCCATTAGTAGAGTTTGTGTTTAATGATAGTACCATTGCAGTATACAGATGGCACACTATGAGGCTCTATATGGAAGAAAAATGTTGGACAGAGCTTAAAGAGAGAAGTATATACAAACAGCAGTATACATTAGTATGATAAAGAAGAGTTGCAAGCAGCATAAAGTCAGCAAAGAATTATGCTAATAAGATAAGACAACTATTAGAATTCAAGGTTTGGGATTATGTTTTCTTCAAAATATCTCCAACTATAGGTATATATCAATCTATGAAAGTTAAAAAGCTTCGTCCAAAGTATATAGTCTGTTTCAAATTCTCTATAGAGTCGAACTTGAAGCATACCACTTAGCCTTACCCCTAAATCTGAGTCAAATACATGATGTCTTCCATGTTCCTAGGTAAAGAAATAATATCTAGATGCAGTGCATGATTTTCCTTAGAAGGTAGGTAAAATAGTTTCTTGCTAGGTAAAATGATTGTTTGGAATTATGAAGTATTTGGATCAGTAGAGGAAAAGTCAAATGTAAAATAAAATGAAAAGAAGAATGTATGTAGAAGCAAAAAAGAAAAATTAAAGGTTAAATATGGAAATAGAAAGGAAATAAAGGGCCAAAATGTAGAAAAAGTAAGGACAAAATTGTCATTTTACAAAAGTTGAGGACATTTTGGTAATTTTGACCCAGATATCAGAAAATTTTCCCTAAAATTAAAATTAAAAAATTTTCTCTGAGCCATAATTGAGATAGAATAGAGGTCAGATAGATAGAAATGACCTCATAGTTAATTTTTAGTAATTAATTATTATTTCACTGATTAATTAATTATTAGCTAAATATGATTATTTAAAATATCTAGAGATGTGGGGGAAAATAGTTCAAGAATTATGAAAATTATAAAATTATTTCTAAAGAAAAGTTAGAAATAGTTTGTCGGAATCATAAGAAATGACCCGAAAATCCATGAATTAGGATTTTCAAAAGAAAATTAAGGGCACTTTCTAGAAAGTGATTTGAGATAAGAAAAATCATGGAATGATCAAATGAATCTTGGATTTATGGTGAAGCACTCATAGGTGCTTTAAGAACTAGACATAGATTAAGTAGTGAGACTTAACTAATATAAATCTCTGTCTTGATTCCTTATCTCTCTCAAATCAACTCTCAGTGATATTTTTCTAAACTCAGTTTGCTATTAATTAACTATTTAAGGTTGCAAAATTTTCAAAGTGGCTCATTCACTTCCCTTTTGGTCATATCCCATTCTAATACATTTCTTAGTGGGAAGAAAAAGTGTTCAGATTTAGGCACATGTGACAAGCTATTTCTAGAGTTGAAGTAGTCTATGGATGGGTGCTTCACTTTAAAAGATGCCTACCAATCCTTAACTTCTAATATTTCAACTAGAGTGAGGCTTTCTTGGAAGATGATATGGAAGCTTAAGCTACCATAACACTATTGATTGAGATACTTTTCTTTATTACTTTTGCTAGGATTTTCCAAAGCATTTAATGCATTTTTGGCCCATCATGACCCTATTCAAGCTTAATTTGGAAACAAGAGTTGTCGATCTTGATTAGCTTGATTTTGGGTGCAATTGCCATGAAATATGATACATTTACACTTAATTATAATTATGAGTAAATGATACTTCAAATCATTGCTATTTCATTTCAAGAACTCAAGCATAGAATGAAAGGAAGCAGCTCTAGAATCGTTCACCACGGTGCATTTCAACTTCACCGCAGCCAAACTCAAGAAGGCAAGCAAAGTGCTCTCGGGAGAGGTTCGTCACGGTGAATATCGTGAATTAGTAACCAAATCAAGCTCCAAATGGAAAGAATAACCGACCCATGTTGTGAACCCGACCCCGATAGGATAATTAGGTGTCCTAATGGGGTGGTAGAGGATAGTTTGTTAAAGGTGAAGGACTTAGTTTTTCTAGCTGATTTCTATGTGCTCGAATTGTCCAATGAACCTATCCGTGAATCCACTTTAATCTTGGGCAGACCCTTCTTAAGGACTGCTAATACCATTATTAGACAAAAGAGGGGAGTATATCAATGGAAGTTGGAGAAAATAAGATCTACTTTAATATGTATGAAGCCATGAAGCACCCTTATGAGGATTATTTTCTTCTGAGTATTAATGCTATTGATAGGGCCATTGATAATGCATGTGTTGATTTTGATTTGGAAGATGAACTAGAATGTTCAAATCCTCTAACCATTACATCAAATTCTAAAAACGATTAATCATACCCTCTCGATTTTTTTGATAAACCCATCTGTTCTTACAAAACTCTTGAAACATGCACTCATATCTCATCGGTTGATAGAATGCTTTTCATGCCACATTCACACTCTATCAAGTTCACTGACATGTGTATGAATGCCCCACCTTGTATCAGCATTGATGACACCTCCGGGGAGGTATTTTATTTGATTTTGCAGGAACATCCTGAATAACTTCACTGGAACTAGTAGCACCCGTGGAAGAAAATAGTTGAAATGCTGAGGAAAAGCATGGAAGCACCCAAGAGACTAGTAAACCACAATAATTCTCATGTTGTTCCTTTCCCTCACTAAGTCATTTACCTTTGCTAATGATAATGTCTTGATGATATTGCGAATGATCTAAGTGTGGGGGAGGAACCTCTCCAGTAGGACTTAGAGTAGTTGCATGTTTTAGGTTGTTTTTCATTTCAATAAACCCCCTTATTTCATATTTATCCTTGCTTCATGAATTTGAGACTTGAGGAAACTTGTCTGATATGCTTGAGAATTGTCCTTGATGTTTGGTTAAAGTTCTAGGATTAAGTGATAGTGTTAGGTTTTGTTGTTTTTGTTTTCTTTTTATTCATAGTTGTATGGGCTAGATTTTCTCTATTTTTGGGATCTGTGCATACATGATGTGGTTGTTGGAGTTTATATATTTCTTGCACATTTATGTATATATTCCTTTGCTGTTTTCATTGTTCCATTGCGTTCTTGCATGATCTTACGGTATTGCTTGTGAATTCCACGCTTCTTCTGAGTGATTCCTTTAATCATTGAGGGCAATGCTTGATTTAAGTTTGGGCAAATTTAGGATTTTTAAGCTTTACTCTGAATTTTAAAACGCAATTGGAACTTTTAAACGGTTCATTGTTGGGTTATTTTGTTTAAAACTTTGGAAAATTTCAAATTTCTTAAAAAAATTTCGCAAAGAAAGTTTATTTTCAGGAGGTTTTAAACTGCATTTTTTCTCTCGGACCACTTTCGCTGTGACCAATTTGTTTGTTCGCTGCGGCCAAAGTTGTTAAAATAAAGCATTAACCTCTCGGGTGTGTTTCGCCGTGGTGAAACCACTTGCACACAGAACCACCCTCTCGGGTGTGGTTCACCGCGACTAACTTAGTTGTTAGTCATGGTGAAACCTTCAGTGGAAAACTAAAACAAAAAACTAGTTTTGAATTTCAAATAAATAGTTCCTCTTGACTTGATGCCTTTAATAATCCTGAGCATGCATCATAATCTGATTGTCACGGATAATAAATTTAGAAAATTATTCATGATTGTAGGGGATAAAAGCTTTCGGTTAATTGCATTTTCAAACTACTAACAAAGGGTTAGTGTTGATGCATTTTTGAGTCGACTCTTTGCATTTTTAATCCTTAAGATTGTCTAATCGAGACATTAGCCTTGTCGTAAGGATAATTAGGCCTAACTCCATTTGATTAGTGTGGATCTGTCTTGATTTTAATCTCTCTAGAACTTGTCTTGTTTCTTAATCAAAGCTTTATGATCCAATATTTTATGGAAATGGTAGAGGCCTTCATTTTAAAACCCATCCTTTTGCCCCAAACACAAACCCAAAGTAAAAAAAAAATTGACCTTTGCTACCCCCTTGAGCCATTCCTTATTGAGTACCAGCATTGGAAACTATATCATTTTATAAAAGTATGAAATTTGTATGAAGTACATGTTGACTGTTACTCTCTTTAAAAAAAGAGGAGAGAAAAGGAACAACAAAAAGAGATGTGTTTGATAAAAATTTGTACATATGCTTGAATACCCCTTTTAAACGCTTGCATTACAGAAGCATTGACATGTGTAGTTTCCTATAATGTTGCGTATTCAAGAACTCTTTCCATCACTCCATTTCATTGTCTTTGACTTCCATCATCCATTTTAACCCCCAAAGCCCTCTTGAATTACATTTTATTGATCTTGTAGTGGAGAGGTAGAATAGTTACAAGCCTATGGTATAGATTGGATTGAGCAGACCATGAGTGAAATTATCCTAGCTAAGTGAGGTGAGAGATAAATACATTTCCCTTGAGAGGGAGTCTCTTTTATTCAATCTCTTGAATTAAACTCTCATAGAGATAATCATACTAATGCCTCTTCCTTGATCCTTATTAATTCCTTAGCAAATGCTTTAACTGATTTTTGATATCTTGTACATATGTTTGATAGTTTCTAAATACATCAATCATTAAGCGTTTTTGAAAAGCTTTGTCCAGGAGTACAAAGGTTTAAGTGTGGGGGAATTTGATTGAGCTACTTTTCTTTATTACTTTTGCTAGGAATTCCAAAGCATGTAATGCATTTTTGGTCCATCATGACCCTATTTGAGTTTAATTTGGAAATAAGAGTTGTTGATCTTTATTAGCTTGATTTTGGGTGCAATTACCATGAAATATGATACATTTACACTTAATTCTAATTATGAGCAAGTGATAATTCAAATCATTGCTATTTCATTTCAGGAACTGTAGCAAATAATGAAAGGAAGCAGCTTTGGAATAGTTCACCGCGGCGTATTTCAACTTTCGTCACGGCCAAACTCAAGCAGGCAAGCAAAGTGATCTCGGGAGAGGTTCACCGTGATGAAACCTCAAGTTCACCGTGGCAAATATCACGAATCAGTAACAAGATCAGGCTTTAAATGGAAAGAATAACTTACCCATGTTGTGAACCCCACTCAGAACAGTTAAGAAACCTTATTTAGGGTAAATTTTCGGATAAAAATGAAGGGGGATGTAGCAGCCATTGGAGAGTTCTACCTTCCATCTCATTTACTCTCTTCTTCCACTCACACAAACCTAGCAGCAATATTTCTTCCTTTCATCCTCTACTTCCTGACAATCATGCATCCATATTCTTCCATCAGGAGTGTTGAGTTGTGCACTATGAGTAGCTAAACATCTTCCTTCCTCTTAGAGATAGAGAAGGCTTGAGTTCAAGACCTTAACAAGGGGAGTAGTAGTTTCAATCTGTATTTCTGCTATATATTACTTAGTTGCTGAGTTAGGACTAGTAAGTTGTACTTAAATACTTGGTTACGGTAGTACCAAACTTGGATTAATTTGTGTATTGATTTGGTTTGTGTTTGACTTGATAGTGTGTAGTCTCATTACTACCTATTTAGTGAAATCATTGTTATTCCCTATTATCTTCCTAGTTGTGATTGATATTTGAGGTGATAATGTTTTGAATTGGATTTTTCACTTAGCAACTTCACTACACACACTAAATGTTTTTAAAGGGTTTCATGGAATGGAGTTCATTGCATGGAATTTCTGACCCAGTGAGTTGTTGGGGTTTTTATTACGAAACTTAGTGCGAAACTATTACTCATCCTTATCATTTTTGAACTATGATAGCCTAAATCTTTTCCAAGGGGAACCATTAATCAACTAGCCTTTGCATTTCATCAGTCAGTTTTTGTTGCATTCCCACAATCCAAAAAAGCAAAAACAAAATTTGTTTTAAGTATTTACTTTTGATTCAAGTTTTACAAACAAACACCAGTTTTCTTTCTTGACAGTGAATTTAATCACAAGTTAAACTAGTTGCACCTAAGGCTCTGTAGAGAACAACCCTGGGGTTGCACCCTATGGTGAAATCCTTAGAAATCACAAGTGTTTTGATCCATTTCCAAGGCCTTTAACAATGACAAGTTCATACTTTCAATTTTGGCTGGATCAACTATCAACTCTTCCTTTGGCTCTATGTTAATGGATGCCTTTCTATAAACCTAGATCACTTTCAAAGAGGACCCCATTAGATCATAGGGTGTGAGATATGCTTGCATGCACATGATATGTTCTACATGCTTTGACGGATTACCATGTCATTTTTTAAGCTTGGAAGTAGCATGCTCCAAGCACATGGTAAGCAACCTTCTTTGGGCAAATGGATTGGGTGAAATGGCTCAATTAGTGTATAAGGATTGAGCTGCATTTTCTTATTATTTTGCTTAGATTTCCAAAGCATTTAATGCATTTTTGACCCATCATGACCCTACTTGAGCTTAATTTGGAAACAAGAGTTGTTGGTTTTGATTAGCATGATTTTGGGTGCAATTACCATAAAATATGATATGTTTGCACTTAATCTAATTATGAGTAAGTGATACTTCAAATCATTGCTATTTCATTTCAGGAACTCTAGCAAAGAATGGAAGGAAGCAGCTCTGGAATCTTCCGCCGTGGAGCATTCTAGATTTCACCCTGGCCAAACTCAAGTAGGCAGCAAAGTGCTCTCAGGAGAGGTTCGCCGTGGCAAAGATCACGAATCAGCAACCAGATCAGGCTCCAAATGGAAAGAAAAACTGACCCATGTATTGAACCCAACCCATAGCGGTTAAGAAACCCTATTTAGGGTAATTTTTGCACAGGATGTGGGGGGATGCAGTAGCCACATGCAAAAACTTTCCTTTCATCTCATTTCCTCTTCTACACACAAAAACCCTAGCAACCATTTTTCTATCTTTTATCTTCTACTTCCAGACCATTATACATCCATATTCTTCCATCGGGTGTGTTGAGCTGTTTCCTATGAGTAGCTAAACCTCTTCCTTCCTCTTGGAGATGGAGAAGGCTTGAGTTCAAGAGCTTCACAAGGGGAATAGTAGTTTCAATCCGTATTTCTTCTATAGATTACTTAGTTGCTGAGTTAGGACTGGTAATTTGTACATAAATACTTGACTACGGTCGTAGCAAAACTTGGATTAATTTGTGTATTGATTTGCTTTGTGTTTGACTTGGTAGTGTGAAGTCTCATTACTCCCTATTCAATGAAATCTTTGTTACTCTTTCTTATCTTCCTAGTTGTGCTTGATATTTGAGGTGATAATGTTTTGAATTGGATTTTTCACTTAACCATTCACTACACACACTAAATGTTTTTAAAGGATTTCATGGAATGGAGTTCATTGCATGGAATTTTTGACCCATTGAGTTGTTAGGGTTTTGATTACAAAACTTAGTGCAAAAATTCCACTCGCCCTTATCCTTTTCAAACTATGATAGCCTAAATCATTTCCAAGAGGAATCCATAATCAAATAGCTTTTACATTTCACCACTCGTTTTTGTTACATTCCCATAATCCAAAAAGCCGAAAAGAAAGTTTGTTTTACATATTCATTTGTGATTAAAGCTTTACAATCAAACACCGGTTTTCTTCTTTACAGTGAATTTAATCCACAAGTTAATTAAACTAGTTGCACCTAAGGCTCCGTAGAGAAAGACCCTGGGGTTGCACCCTATAGTACAATCCTTGTAAATCACAAGTGTTTTGATCCATTTCCAAGGCCTTTGACAAAACAAGTTCATACTTCCAATTGTGGCCGGATCAGCCACACCTCCTTTAGATTACCTTAAAATAGCAAAGGAGACAATTAATAGACCCCTTGAATGCCTTTGAAGCTCTAGAATTAGTAATCAAGTGAAAATTTAAAACTTTTTCGTGAGTTAATGTTCACTTAGTAACCTTGAAATTTTAGTCAAATTTGAAAACACATAACTAATTCTGAAAAAATCAAGTAGTTCACGTTTCCATTAGAAGCTATTGTATTCCTATACATGGCATAATTTACTAACTAGGCTATATCTATTAGGGCTGAGCAAATGACCCAAAACCCGTTAGACCCGCCTGGATCGAGTATGAAATTTTTCCGTTTTGGCTAGCCCAAAAAGGAACCTGTAATGGGTAGGCTTAAACGAGTAGGCCAATGGGATAAATGGGATGGGGCACAGGTAAGGCCTCAAGCTGCCCGTGCCCGTCCATTTATTTTCTTGAAATTTTTTATGTATTCTTTTTAATATAAAATATTATATATGATATTAAATATGAAAACTTGCTCTTGGTCTAGTGGTAAAAGGATTCATGTTCACTCACATGTTTCAAGTTCGATCCATGCCTTCTACCAAGTTAAACTTTTTTTAATTTTGTCTAAACCTAGAAAAAAATTGAAAACCCCAACTCGCTTCAACCTTCACCCTTCAAGCTTTCTTCAACCCTCTCGTTCTCCCTAACTGCCGCCACCGCCGCTCACCATCCTCTTCCCCTCTTCATTCTTTCCTCTCACCTCTACTTCCTCCACACTGTCGATCATCTTTAACCCTCTCCTTCTGTTGCTTCTCCAAGTTTTGTGCCCTTGGCGTTACTCGGCCAAGGGATAAAGAAAGGTGCCGCAAACAAACTTCTCCATTCTCGACATTGTTTTGTGACATTGGCATTTCTCGGCCTCTTGTTGCTTGCTGCTCTTGCTCAGTTGCTCTGCTGTCCACAGTTGCACCTCCATTTTCTTCATCACTCTACTACTCTCGCTCTTCATCTCCATTTTCTTCATCACATTCGGTGAAGCATTTAGTTTAGTTGGTCAAGTTCCTTTACTACAACAAATCATCTCTGAACTTTATAATCTCTTTAATTCCTGGGATCTATCCCTACTTTTATTCCTTAAGGATGATGATGCGATCCATAATATGTGTGTGTATACGAAACAATCCTTACTGTTGAATTCAAAAAATTTCTGCCATCATAACTGAGTTGAAGAGCCAAACAATCTTTGATGCCTCTACTCGAATTTCATATATGTTTATGATGTATTAGTGGTAGTGGATTTGGTCGATATATAAGAAAACAATTTGGTTTAATGAGAAGCAAATGTTTCACCCTTTGATCCCCTTTCTTTGGCACAGTTGATAAAACTTTGTCGTTATACAGCCTTGGAAACAGATCAAAAGATTTGTGATTTTCAAGGATTGCACTATAGGATGCAACCCCAGGGTCGTTCTCTACGGAGCTTTGTGTACCACTAGTTACTAGTTTGTGGTTAAGTTCGCGTTACAAATAAAAACTGTTTTTGATTCAAAATTGCTATGTACCTAAATCTAATTACAAAGTAAAATTTCTTTATGGTATTTTCGATTGTGGGAAGACAGTAAAAGCGGAGTCGAAGTGTAAAAGGTGTTTGATGATGGATTTCCTCTTGAAAATGATTTAGGCCATCATGGTTCACAAAATATGAGGGAAAGCAGTAGTTTTCGAACTAAGTTGCGTAATGTAAACCCCAACAACTCGCTGGGTCATAAATTCCATGCAATGAACTCCATTCCATGAAAACTACTATTCACAAAAGCATCAAGAAATCATCATTGGTAAAGGTAAATGACTGAGTGAGGGAAAGGAACAACCTAAGAATTATGGCGATTTACGGGTCTCTTGGTTGCTCCCATGCTTTTCCTCAGCATTTCCATTCATTTCTTACACGGGTGCTACCAATCCCAGTGAAGTTCTGCATGATGTTCCTGCAAAATCAAATGAAACTCCTCCCCTGAAGGTGTCATCACTACTAATACATGATGGGGTATTCATGCACGTGTCGGTGAACTAGTTAGGGTGTGAATGTGGCATGGAAATCATACAGTCAACCGATGAGAAGTGAGTGCATGTGTCAAGAGTTTTGCAAGAAGAGATGGGTTTTTCAAAATCAAGAGATGAACAAGGGAGCAAAGTATCCTTCTCAAAACAAGAGGCATGGGTTGAGAGAAAGGAATATGTAGCATCATTTCCGAGCTCAAAATCATTGCATGCATCATCAACAGCCATATTAATATAATTAACATGTAACAGAGAGTAATCCTCATAAGGGTGCTTCATGGCTTCATAGATATTAAAATGGATAGTGTTTTCCTTACTTTCTTGGATATGCTTCCTTCTTTCATGCTAATAATGGTATTAGCAGTCCTTAAGAAGGGTCTACCCGAAATTAGAGTAGAATCTTGAATAGTTTCGTTGGACATATCTAGCATGTAAAAGTCAACAAGGAAAACCAAGTCCTTCACCTTTACCAAGATATCTTCTATTATGCCATTTAGGTGCCTAATCGTCCTATCGGCTAATTGGAGTACTTCAGTTATGGGTTTTAAGGTCTTAACTCCTAGGGCTTTGTAGACCAATTTGGGCATTACATTTATGGCTGCCCCCAAATCCATTAAAGCTCCCCCTATGGTCACTTTTCCTATAATGCAGGGAATTGTAAAAGATCCGGGATCTTGACATTTAACTGGGATTTGGGGTTTAAATAGAGCTGACACATTTGAGCTTACTTGGACCCTTTCATTTGGTCTAAACTTTCTTTTATTTGTACATAGGTCCTAAAGGTACTTGGCATAGGTAGGGATTCTTTTCACTAAATCAAGCAATGGAATGTTTACCTCTACTTTACTGACAAATCAAAGACTTCTTTCTCATGTTTCTTTTCAACCAATTTTTTACTCATCAGGTAATAATTTGGAAAAGGAAGTTCTTCAATTCTTACCTCCTTACCTTTCTCTGAGGTTTGTCCATGCTTGCTACTTGATCCACACGATTTTGAAGTCCCTTACTCCGGATTTGCTTCCTCTTCTTCATGCTTTGTTGATGATGATCATTCTTTCTTGGCAAGGAGTTCCTTCTCACTCTCACAATGCTTTCCCTTTCTGGTGAGGTGTGGAATACTCTCACATTCAATGCTCTCTTCTTCTTTCTCGTCCTCCTCACTAAACTTTACTTGTTTCCCACTTATCAAGTTGATAGCATTCAAACCCTTCGGATTGATGACAGTGTTGAAAGGGATGTGATTGAGCCATATTAGTATTAATTTTCTACTTGAATTTCCAGAGTCTTAGAATCAATTTTAGCCCATACATGTCCCTTTTGTGCCTAATTTGAGATTAGGAGTTGTTGATTTAGATTAGTGTGATTTTGGGTACATATGCCATGAATAATTATGTTATTATGCTTAAATTCCATCATGAGCAAATGATACTGCCCATATTTGCTATTACATTTCAGGAACTCTGTACAAAAGACAAGAGGAAGTAGCTCTGGAGAAGTTCACCACGGCGCAATTCAATATTCGCCGCGGCCAAAGTTCTATCATCAGGCATGAACTCTCGGGAGAGGTTCACCGTGGCGAATATCGTGAATCAGCACCAGATTTTTACTCCATATGAAAAATAACTCGACCCAACCTTGGAGACCCGATCCAGAACGGTTTAACTTGCCAAATTAGGTCATTTTCGAAAGGGAGAAGAGAGGCTGGGAAGGGAGGCAGAGAGGAGAGCTAGAGAGGCATAAATTCATTCCACTTCACTTCCACTCACACACAACCCTAAATCCATCTATTTCTTCACCATCCATCCATTCATCATGCCTCCATCATCATTGTTGAGCTTGTTTCCATCATCCATGAGTAGCTGAGCACTCTCCATCCTCTTAAAGATGAAGTGAGCCAGAGTTCGAAGTGCCAAAAGGGGAGTATTTACTTTCAATATGTATTTACATTATAGATTACTTGGATTCCGAGTTGGACTTTGTGAGCACAAGTTTTGGGAAGCATTAGAAAACATTAAGACAAGTTTTGATGTTTTAAGGCTTATGTAATTCAAAAGGAATTTAATTGAGTTTTATATTGATTCTTGCCTTGGTAATGGATTATGTTTAATGGCCATAATGTTGTGCATTATGTAGGCAAGAGTTTGGTGCAAGGAATTAATTTCTCAAGTGATCAATAAAGCATTCAAGTTAAGGAAAGGTTAATAGTTAAAGCTAGCAAGACCTTTTAACTTAAACTAATTGTTGTGAAATTGTTTTAGAATTGTGCATGACTTATTTTATGAGTATGAAAGTGTGAATATGTGCTTGGTGTGCTATGGCCATATGCATATACATGTCTCACGTTGCACATTCATTTCATTAGGCATTTACACTTATTTATAAACCATGTCATGCATTTTATGAAACTTGTTAGAAAGTTTTGCTATTGGGATTTCTTTGAAATCTCATTCTTTCCCACAAACATTTTCTAGGTGGAAGCTCATACAAGGGTAAGGAAAAAGTGAATGATGCATGAAGCAAGATGTGGACATGTTGGTTATGTTTCAAATTATGTTAAGTAGTTAGAACTTTTATTTCAAGATGTTATGTAATTATGTAAACTAAACTCCTACATGATGATAGCTAAGGAGTAGTGGAAGCATGCTTTAATTATTCCCAAATGCATGAATAACCAATATCAAATGAAATCTAAAAGTGGGCATGCAAAGTATGAGAAAAATAAATGGTAAGTTTGAGTTAATAGTAGTTAGAAAGTTGGTTAATCCATGAACTTTGGCATGACATGAAATAGGGAAAATGAACTCCAAATGAGATTGAATTTTCCAGAAAAATATTTCATGTTGCAAGCTTTAAAACAAGCCAAAGAACATTAGATTTGGAGTTTTGTACGTATAGTTATGATGTTCCAAAGTTTAAAGAAAATCATGAAAACCTGGGAAAATAAAAATTTACCAAATGAACAGTAGTTTTTCACGAAGTAAACTGTATCAATTGGGCAAGTTAATGACCTAATGAGTATTTTCCTCCCATATAGGAACTTATAAGCTTCAAATAGAAATTGGAACCACTCAATTTCGATTTTTCTAGAATTAGTCATGAATTTTCAAGGTTTGGCCAAAATTCTGGGAATAGTAACTTTTAAAAATCAAATTTTCAGATTTGATTTCTTTTGACTCTTTAAGCTATTCAAGGCCCAAGAAATGGTTCCATAATGTTATAAAATGAAGCAAAAGAGGTAATTAAGGTGTGTTACACCCATTCGCTCTCCTTCACCACTTCTTCCATTACCACCATTCCCCGGTTGGTGGACATTCAAGTTTTGGTTCTGATGGTTTAGTTGGTTCTCAGCCATTGCTCTCTCTCCTGAAGAATTTCCTATGTTGTCTACCTCTACTGAATCAAAATTTCCTAAATTAGGTTCTACTTCTCTAATCACCCTACTACTCCCTTCACCTCTCTTTACCTTACGGTTTTTCCTAAGAGTCCTCTCAATTTCTGGGTGGTAAGGTAAAAAGTTGGCTCCATGAGGCATGCAAGGTAAGTATAATGCTAAAGAGAAACAAAATCAACTAGTAGCTCACAATTCAAGTTAAAAGATAGAATGAGTGGATGCAAGTGTATGTGTGAGTGTGTATGGTATGTATGAGGTATATGTATGTACTGGAAAATGAAAGGAATGGAATGAATAAAGCTCAGGGAAGGGTAGTTGGTCGTGGCAAAAATTAAATTTCATCGTGGCGAACCACACCCGAGAGGGTTGAACTGCTGAAAATCAGAGTTATGCCATGGCGAAAATATCGGTTCGTCGCGGTGAACCATACCCGAGAGGGTGTCCATCCTTAAAATGAAAATTAGCCACGGCGAAAAACAAAGTAGGCCACGGTAAAAATGCAAAAACTGATGCAAAATGTAGAAGAAAACCAGTATCTTTGTTTTGTATTTTCATAAACTTAAAGCTATGATATGCTCAATGTAAACCTATAATATGCACAAGCTAGCCTAAACTAATTGCTAGGCTCCCCGGCAACAGTGCCATTTTTGATTCGGCCACATTTGAAAGTATAAACTTGTCATTGTTAAAGGCATTGGAAACGGATCAAAACACTTGTGATTTCCAAGCATTGCAATATAGGATGCAACCCTAGGGTCGTTCTCTACGGAGCCTTAGGCGCAATTAGTTCAATTAGCTTGTTAATTAGTTCACTGTAAGGAAAAAGGGTGGTTTGTTTCTAAATCTTGAATTATAATGAAAATACATAAAATAAAACTTCTTTTTGGGTTTTGGATTTTGGGAATGCAAAAGAAAACAAGTGATGAATTGCAAAAGTTTCTTATGATGAAATCCCCTTTGAAATGGTTCTGGCTATTATAGTTCACAAATGATAAGGTGGAGTAATGGTTTCACACTAAGTTTCTTAATCAAAACTCCAACAACTCCCTGTGTCAGAAATTTCATGCAATAAACTCCATTCCATGAAACCATTTAGAAACACTTAGTGTGTGTAGTGAAGTTGCTAAGTGAAAAATCCAATTCAAAACATTATCATCTCAAATATCAAGCACAACTAGGAAGATAAGAGGGAATAACAAAGATTGCATTGAATAGGTAGTAATGAGACTTCACACTACCAAGTCAAACACAGAGCAAATCGATACGCAATTTAATCCAAGTTTGGCTACAACCTTAGTCAAGAATTTAAGTACAAATTATGAGTCCTAACTCAGCAACAAGTAATCCATAATGAAAATACAAATTGAAACTCATACTCCCCTTGTTGAGCTCTTGAACTCAAGCCTTCTTCATCTCCAAGAGGAAAGAAGAGGTTTAGCTGATCATATGGTCCAGTTCAATACACTCTAATTGAGCTCTATTTGTATTAGTTTTCTACTTGAATTTCTAGAGTCTTAAAGTCAATTTTAGCCCATACATACCCTTTTATGCTTAATTTGAGATTAAGAGTTGTTGATTTGGATTAGTGTGATTTTGGGTACATATGCCATGAATAATGATGTTATTGTGCTTAAATTCCATCATGAGCAAATGATACTGCCAATATTTGCTAATTTATTTCAGGAACTCTGTACAAAAGGCAAGAGGAAGTAGCTTTGGAGAATTTCACCGCGGCGCAATTCAAAGTTTGCCACGGCCAAAGTTCAATCAGCAGGCATGAACTCTCGGGAGAGGTTCGCCACGGCAAATATCACGATCAGCACCAGATTTTTACTCCATATGGAAAATAACTCAACCCAGCTTTAGAGATCCTATCCAGAACGGTTTTAACATGCCATTTTAGGGCATTTTCAAAAAAAAGGCTGAGGAGGCTGAGAGGAGAGCAATAAGAGAAAGAAAGAGGCAGAGACACATCCACACTCCATTCTTCTTCACCTTCCACACACACTAAACCATATTTCCTCCATTTCCTCACCATCCATCCATTCATTATGCCTCAATCATCCATACGGAGATCGATTCCATCACCCATGAGGAGCTGAGCATCTCCATCCCCTTGAAGATGAAGTGAGCCGGAGTTCGAAGTGCCGAAAGGGGAGTATTTGCTTTCAATCTGTATTTACATTATAGATTACTTGGATTCCGAGTTGAACTTTGTAATTTGTGTGTAAATTCTTGGTCTCGGTGATTGAGCTTTATTTGTATTAGTTTTCTACTTGAATTTTCAGAGTCTTAGAGTCAATTTTAGCCCATACATGACATTTTTGTGCTTAAGTTGAGATTATGAGTTGTTGATTTAGATTAGTGTGATTTTGGGTACATATGCCATGAATAATGATTTATTATGCCTAAATTGCATCATGAGAAAATGATACTGTCTATATTTGCTATTTCATTTCAGGAACTCCGTACAAAAGGGCAAGGGAAACAGCTCTGGAGAAGTTCACCGCGGCGTAATTCAATATTCACCGCAGCCAAAGTTCAAGTAGCCATGCAAGAACTCTCGGGTGAGGTTTGCCGCGGTGAATATCGCACAGTACCTGAATTTTTATCTCAGAAAGAAAATAACCTGACCCGGCTTGATGGATCCGACCCAGGACGGTTTATTATGCTGAATTAGGGTATTTTCGAAGAGAAGAGGAGGAAGGAGGTTGCAGAGCATTGAGGAGAGCAAGAGAGGAGAGAAAACTCATCATCCATCTACCCCATTCACATAATAACACCATTTCACCCCATTTCTTCATCATACATCCATCTATCATGCTCCCATCATCCATTCAAAGCTCATTTCCATCACCCATGAGGAGCTGAACATCTCTACCCTCTTGAAGATGAAGTGAGCAGGAGTTCGAAGTGCCGAAAGGGGAGTATTTACTTTCAATCTGTATTTACACTATAGATTATTAGGACTTCAAGTTGGACTTTGTAATTTGTGTGTAAATGCTTGGTCTTGGTTGAGCCAAACTTGGATTATTGTGTATTGAGTTGCTTTGTGATTGACAAAGTAGAATGGAGTTCATTTTGCTTATTCAATGAAAGCTTGTTGTTCTCTTCTATCATCCTAGTTGTGCTTGGTTTTAGAGTCAATAATGTATAGAGTTGATTTTATCACTCTGCGATTTCTGTACACACACTAAGTGGTCTTAAGGGATTTCATGGGATGGAGTTCTGATAACTCCCCATTTTTAATAGAATTTGATATATTTGGGGAGTTATTAATACAAAATAGGAAGGTTTATAAGAGATTTTGATAAGATATGGATTTATCACATGATTTAGGAATTTTATTGCAAATATAATAATTTTAGAAACATCTAGGATTAAAGGCAAGAATAAATTAAATTTGGTTTTCATTGTTTTATTATTCCTCATTATTATTATTATTATTTGATTCAGCCAGGAAAGACGATGTCGTTTGGCATTTGGAGCTGAAAGGAATTGAGCAGCTGGACATTTGGATTTAATGGAAACGGCGTCGTGTGAGGAGCAGCTAGAGGCTCGAGAAACCTAGAAAAACACGGAGCTTCATTATTCTTGGCAGCATGAGCAGCGAAAGACGAGAGGCAATGGAACTTTGGCAGCACGAGTTCTCAACGGCTGATCCAAGAAAGACGGGAAAACCGTTTTCTCAGCAGCATTAAAAGAGCAGCTGGAGGTGCAACGAAAAGAGGAGAGACAGTTTCGGCAGGACGAGAGAGCTGAAAACGAACCAGAGACTTTGTAGAGTTTTCGGCGGCAGCACTGGAGTGTGAAAGCATCAAAGGCACTGGACAAGAGCTTGAACATTAAAACCAGAGGGCGTCGGCGTCGCTGGACTTGAGGCAACACGAAAGCTGCTGCTGTCACTGGAGTTCTCTTCGACACACGACACGCACAGCTTCTGGAGAATTTCAGCAACAGGGAGAACTAGAGTGAAGGCACAGGGGATTTCTTCTTGATTATTTTTCTCTCGTGTTGTTGCTTTCATGACTTTAACTCCTCAATGCTTTGCTATTGTTGCTGAAATGTTCAGTAGCTGAGTCATTTGTTCTAGAATTATTTTGAACCTTTGCATGGATTGAGATTGGATAATACGCTCTTTGGTGATTAGTGACAATTATATGTTAATTTTATCTTGTGTTTAATGCTTCTAATTGATTGGCCATCACTTAGATTGATTTGTTCAATTGAATTAAGCTTGAGAGAGTTAATTTAATTGCAGGACTTAGATAAAATTATGCTAGACTTGAAGTTTAAATAATTAAATGGATGGTTTGTTAGTAACATAGAGATATAGTTATTAACCTAGCATTGTCATATTAAGGTTGTTGCGTAATGATTATTTTCCTTTGACTGTAGCAAGAGATTGTGCATGTTAAATGAGGATATTAA
>JANTPZ010021297.1:0-18695 GCA_025593235.1 Vachellia pachyceras | reverse complement strand
CCGACTCGGGAGGCGGTCGCATGATATAATGAATTGGCCATTGAAATTACAGAATGGAGAACCGAGGGTGAATTGCTGGGAAAGAAATTTCACCTAACGCAATGAACAAAGAAAATGTTGAATTGGGCCCTTAAAAAGGGAGCCAGTGCCAAGGGGAAAAAATTCACCTAACGCAATGAACAAGAAAAAGTTGGTTTGAACTCGTAAAATGAGAGTTGGTGTTGGGGTTGGGGTTGGTAGGAGCCTACGGGGAGAGTTGGTGGAGATAAAGGCAGGGGACGTAACGGTCAATCAAGATTTTAGAGCGGATGTATTGCTGTTTGACAAGCAGTGACTTATTTTTATAAGTACGTTCAACAATATTTTTCTGTAAAACGAGATAATCTCCTCCATAAATTTACCTCGCCTTATATGAATAAGCATTTATAAGTGGTTTATGGCAGTTTGTCAAACGGGCCCGTAGACTTTTGAGGCGACTTTAGAACAGCGTTCCGAGAGCTGAACGCGCGTTGAAGAAGGAACGCGCTTATCAGCTGTTTGGCTTCCAAATCTGTCAACCATGTATGTTCAGAAACCGGAGTTCGAGTGGAAGTTACTCTAGGTCACTTGCGCGTTGCGTATTCACCGTTGCCTTCAGAGAAACTCGAATTCTCATCACTATGATGATCTCCCCTCACCCTAGGATGACTCACGGCACCCAAAATGATTGCTTTCACCGTCAATGAACAGACCCACTAATTACACAGACAAAGAGAGGAAGGAGAAAGCAGAGAGCGCAAATTTCACAAGCAATGAAGGAAAAGGTAGAGAGAGAAATCGACATGTAATAACCTGACAAGCTTCGTGCGACTATTAATCAGAAGAACGACCACTGGAGGAACGCGATAGGATGAAAAGGATGAATGCGACCAGAGAAGACCCGCTGGAGAGTGGAACCACTTTCCCTTGCTTTTCGAAGGAACGCTGTCGTTTATGTCATGTGTAGTACCGTGGAATTATGAGGTGGAATTAGGAGGTGGAATTCATTTCCTATGATGTGATGAAATTGGGGTGAAATTGAAAATGGAAATGAAATTCAAAATGGGTAGAAATGAATTCCATGATGTAATCCATGGAATTGATTTTTTGACCCCTTATTTTTTTCTTATATTTCCATCTTCATCTCCATCCCATCTCCATTTCCATTTCCACTAAAATCAAATCCAACGTATCAAACGAGTCATTAGTTTCAATTTCAACGCTGCATATTTAATTGTTTTAATATATCTATTTTTTTAAAAAAATTATTTTAGGAGATGTATAAAAACAACCTTTTAACTAACTTTTTTTAAAAAAATAATTTTTTACATTTAAAAAAATTAAATCTAGACTATGTAACCCTCATTAGCTTTCCAAACGAGCTCATTATTAAATACGTAATACAAAAACCGCATCCGAGTAATAGGTAAAGAGATTGAGAATTCGACTAGCTTTACATGTGTTAATTGAAATTAACGTTTTTAATTAAAAAACATACTATATTTTATTAAATATCAATTCAATAATAGTAATAATAATTAAAATAATTATTCTGATACATTGTATTTCAAAATTTTAACTTTTTATAAAGCAGTGAGTAATGATATCTCTGGTCTATGGAATGAAAAGGGGTTTGCGGGGTGAATAAAAGGAGGCAAAGAGGAGGCCGGAGGTGGAGGATTAGTGACAGGGTGAGAGAACCGCAGCCTAATCCCCGTTTGGATTGAGAGGAAATGGAGAACAAAAGAAAGCCTATAAAGAAAATGAGAGAAGAAATGTGTTTTTTTCTAGTTCGATGGAGAGAAGAAGTGGGAGAAAGAAAAGATTGGAGAAAAAAATGATATGGTTGTCATAAGTTAGGCCAGGCCAGACTTTTATTAAATAGATCTGAGCCTGTAATAAAAATGTTGAGCCTGAGCCTGAATGTAGGCTTTTTTTAGGCTCAGACCTGAGCCTTCGAAATGCCTAGTAAGGCCTGAAGCCTTTTTAATGTAGGCCTCAAAGTAAGCGTTAAGCCTACTATTATACACTTTTAAAAGGCTCCAAGGTAGGCTTTAAGCCTACTATATTTATTGAATGTAAGTATTTAATATAAAAATTTTGATTTAAAAAATACAAAAAGTGTTATTTGCATCATATAAAAATAATTATATTTATTTTATATATAAACAGGCCGGCTTAAAAGCTTACATGCCAGGCTTTAAAAAAATAAGTCTGGCCTATTTATACAATTAGGCTTTTAAATAGGCCTTCACCTGGCCTTTTTAATAAACAGGCCAAGCCAAACTAGGCCTTAAACAGGCCAGGGCGTAGGCCACCTGATAGGGACCTGGCCTATTCCCACCCCTATGGGTGTCCAACCACATTTTCTTTCCAACTTTTCTCTCAACAATATGAGAGAAAATAGAAAGGAAACATTTTATTACTTTTGCATTTTAACATATTAAATTTAACGTCTAACTTTTTAAAAATTATAACTATAACTTTTTTTTTAAAAGAATAAACTTTAAATATATTCTGATACATAGTTTATTTTTTAATTGTTTACTAAAACCTTGCAACTTTAAAAATATGATATATTTTTATCTTAATTATTTTGTTTTAAAATATAATAACATGAAAACATATATTTAATAAATATTTGATTTTAAATTATTAATGATATTAATGTAAGTATAATATTTTTTTCATAATATATTATACTTGATATATTTTAAAGATACTTTACTTATTCAACTAATTATTGAAAGATTTTTATCTAAAAATATTTTAGTCATCTAACTATTTATTCATTTTCTTTCCTCTCTATTTTATCTCATCCATCCTGTTTGATAAATGATAACATTTTCTTTTTATTTTTTCTCATCCCATCTCCTTTCCATCCCAGCGCGCCCAATGGGAGGAAAGGTTCAGGGCTTTCGTATAAATAAATTGTTCATTTCCTTCTTAAGCTATTATTTCTCTTTCTATTTAATTTAATTACTTTTTAAAGGAATAACAATGATAAAACATGTTAGCATTTAGCATGCAGAATGCAGCTTTTTGTGCTTACAAATTCATTATACCTTTTTCCATGTTTAATTACTTATTAAAAGATTATTTTAATTTATTCTGATATGATAGATTATTGAAAAAGTTAATCGAAAATCAAAATTGTAACAAGATTAATGAGATTAAAAATATAATAATTACTGCGATAATAGAAGAAAGATAAGGTCCGTTTGGTTAGGAGTTAACAATATAAAAAAGAGCTTCTTCAGGTGTGCCGCACGGTGGAAGAAAACAGATTTGTTCGGGAATGTATTGAACCAAAATGCTGCATTGAAGGAGGAAGGGTCTGCTACTTGGGGCACAGTAAGGAAAGGAAGAGAGGGAAGAGGTATGAAAAGGATAAAAAAAAACCGAGAAAGCCAAGAGGGTATTTAATTTTATTTTTATTTTAAAATTATCATAATTTGCCTGAGTTATTTTTTAAAATAAGGGTTGACTTTTTTTAAGAATAAAAAACTTAAATAAATTATTTAATTATAACATATATTATGAAATACTTATATGTATAATTATATTACATACCGATTTATATTTTGATCAAATTTGTTTAAAAAAGATAAATAGATTAAGTAAGTTTTAGTTGAGAAAAAATGAGAAAAACTTACTTTTACCATCTCTACATCACACTATATTAAATAATATATATAATTATATATGCGATTTAATAAAATTCATATATTTTTAAGTTATTTTTATCAAAACCTACTTCACAAAATTTTTATTTTTATAAAAAGTCACTGTTTATCTAAACATAAATTATATCACATTTTTAACTTCTATCCAAAATCCATTTTCTAAAAAATATTTTAATAAGAAGTTACTTCTGTATTGAGAAAAATTAACCCATAGTCAAATCTCTCTCAAGATAGAGCCTGGATAATACAAATCATACCCTTTTGGGTATAAATCGCTTTATGCTAAACCCACTTTTGAATAAAATCAATTCCCGTTACCCACTCCGTGGTTTTGACGGTCTCATCTGCAGCTCCTTCTCATCTGTGTCGCCATATCCATTGAATGTCGCAATTCACCTACCACAAAAATATACTCCGAGGCATTTTACTCAATGGAAATTTATCTGGGAAACAATCAAATTCAAATTGAGAGTAACAACCATTGTGACAAAAAAAAAGCTTGTCTTCCCTAATAAACACTACAGTTTCTTTAGATATTTATCTTTTGTATTGATACAAAGAAATATCCTATTTCATCAGGTCTCAACATTTCCACATCATCCACAAGAAAACTACCATCAATTGTAAGGGTCAAATTCCACGGGGAGGGGACTGTCCATAGTAATAACAACCACCATTGAACAAGTAATCAAGCTAGAAAATTCAGCAAGGAAAAACCAGCAACTCTATATTTAATTCAAACTCGAAGCAGCAGAAATTTAGAAAGAGGGCTCCAAGTGCAACTCAAGTCCCACACCAAAATGATGAAAAATATCCAGGTGTCGGTACCAAAGAGGAGAGAAAAATGGCTTGAATCAAAAGCAAGGAGCAGTAAACTAGGAATTAGTTAATTAGATTATCGTTTCATACTTTGCATAAAATCTGAGCTGAGTCACCAAAGTTATACGATTTTCCTACAGACAATGACGGACTCAGATCCTGACTCAGGAAGTACAAACTATTTTTTTAAAAGATAAGCGATACTTATTCTTAATATCTGTTGAGAAGAATTTGAGTAAAACTTTAGTGAATTCAAAATTAGCAAATGAATGGGTGTAACGTAATACTAATATATACCTAATTTTCTGGAAGTCAAGGGATGCGTTTGAACCCACTGAAGTACACTTAGTACAGATTTTATATTAAATTAAATATAGATCAAAGCTCTCAGTATTTATATAAGGCAAATCAAGGAAACTGTCGGATTAGTGTAAGACAGATAATAGAAGGGGAAGCAGTAATAAAGGCCACATGTTCGTGGCATGAAAGTTTGATTGATAATCATACATCAAAATACCCCAAGGGCCAATTACATAGTTTTCGCTTAATGAACCTCTATTCAAAAGGTTCCCCCGCTAGCATAGTAGAAAAATCTTTGCCAGATACCAACGAAGAGGCAGATTCATTAAGATATTTCATAGATTTAAGATATTGTTTTGCTGAACCTTCGAATCTCCAAAGAACAATTCAACATATGCAAAATTTACAAAAGCAAACCTATATGGACAAAATATTATCGACTCGGTTATATTCCAGAAGCTTAGTATTGAAAATATTAGATTTGCAAGAGATGTCAAATATTAGAAGACCATATAAGAATAACAGCCATTGAACGTGTTGTATCGTCATTAACTTCACTAGTGGCTCACTAAACAAAGCATCAAGCTCCTTGGGACGCAATGTCTCCCATTCACCCAATTTGTTCATTCATGAATGGCTTAATCTATTACACAAACCAGAGTGGAGCCGCATTGCACTTACTTAAAGAAACATGGTAGGTCCAAGAAAAGAGAAATGGGTGAAAAAACATACCTACAAGAAGTTATCCTGAAGTTGGAATTTAAAAAATAAAATTTTGACACTGTATCATTAATATAGAACACAAATTTATACATTTCAAGAATGTTGCAAGATGAGATAGATCCTCTCTCCCTCTCTCTCTCTCTCGTAAGGTACCTTATGCTCGAGTATATGTTGCATCGAAGTCATCCGGAGCAACGCGTGCTATCCAATTGCTAAGCGTTTTCTTGACATCAGAGTGATTAACATACGCCAACTCGTACATACTGCATAAATTCACAACAAGCGTCTCATTCAGAGCCACCGTAGGAACTCTTTCAAGCGCATTTTCAAGGACTTTGATGGAATCAGACAAATCCCTCAAACACATCAAACAAAGGGCTTTATTATTTATAGCCACTACGTCCGCATGGTCCCTCTCAATGCACTCTTCATACTCCCTCACAGCAGAGACGTAATCCTTCCCAACCATATATACCAAGGCCTTATTTCGGCTCACAAGATTCTTGAGCTCAGTCTCGCTCAATGACCCAATAATCTTACTCTCTCTCATCGATACCTCGATCTGATTAAATGAAGTTTTCGCGCCCTCTAAATCACTAATTTGCATCTGAATATACCCCAGTTTCGAAATTAATGAGGCGTCCGAAGGTTCACGATTAAGCAAATCTTTAATCAGACTCAAAGCTACACTAAGCTCTTTGTTGCTCAAATGGTACCCGATTATAGAGTTCATTACAAACACCTCCCTCTTTCTCCACACATGAAGAGAAACATCAAGACCTTTCATTTCCTTCTCCTTCAACTTTTCACGGACAAAATCAAGGAGACTGTACAACCTATCTATACCTTCCTGGCGCTGACCTAATTTAATAGGGATCAGGGCATAAAGCCACCGAATGCAGAAAGGCACCATGGAACCGGATCGATTAGGATAAATTTTCGGATATGTTTCGTACTTGTAGTGAGAACTGTCGAGATCTTCCATGGAATCGAGCTCAGCAGAAGCCTCATTGAAACGGCGCAATTTTGTGAAGGCGAGGACGTTGTAGGCAATATAGGTGAGGTGATCGTGGGGGTTTTGAAGAAGTGAGAGAGCTCTTGCTCGAGCAACCTTGTCGATTATCGAGCGCCAGGAGCCACGGGCAGCGAGTTCCTGTAGAGAGGAAAGCTCGTGGCACACGTCGTTGAGAGACGCAAACTCATTGGTGAGCGGATCATTGATGAATAGCTTTTCCGTATCGGAGGTCACCGCCTGCACCCCTGATTCGAACAGATCCGAATCCATCACAAGCGGTGGATCAACCTGTGAGAAGAACTTCGCCGAAAGAGCAGCTAAATAACGACGGCAACGTAAATGGATCACCGGACTCAGCTTAGCGAGAGGGAGAGTGAAACCGCTAGTCGATAGATGACTAGTGAATTATCCCGGAACAAGAGCCAAGAGGGCTCTAGGTCACTGCTTGGGCCTTGGGTCCAAAATAAAAAGCAAAGAGGGCTCTATCTTTGATTTTTTTTTATACATAAAGAGAGCTAAAAGCTCAAAAGCAAGAAATTACACAAAAAGGGGAGATAATCCCATAAAATCATTTACACACAACTCCTGGAGATGGTGCGGGCACGAGTGGTAAGTTCTAGAAGTGGAGATGGCCTCCTTTGCTAGGGCGTCGGCCAATCTGTTCTGCTCCCTTGGCGCATATCGGATGATTACAGTCCAGTCCCTCGCGAGGAGTTCTCTAATATCTGCAAATAATAAACCACTGTTAGCATAATCTCCATTAAAATTAAGCATGTCTACCAGAAGCTTGGCATCTGATTCGATAATGATCTTCCTGAATCCGCAATCAGAAGCTTCCAACAGGCCTTTGTAAATAGCCCAAGCCTCAGCCTTATGAGAATCACTTAGGCCAAGGTTTTTGGTAAACCCCCTAATCCAAAAACCAGAATGGCTCTGATGACACCTCCGCATCCAGCCCTCATAGAGGCAAGGGCCACCGCACCATCAACATTCACTTTAACCCATCCTCTCTCAGGAGGCCTCCATTGATGAGATTGACCGTGCAAAGTATTAGGTTGGGTTTGAAGGATGTCATCAACTTGGACAAAAGATTTTCAAGAAGCAATGATCGTAACATAGGGATTCAAAGGTTTTAAGAATTGTTCATCAAAGATATCCTTATTCCTCCATGTCCATAAAAGCCAACATGCGACTCCCCAAAAGAGGTCCCAGTTTCCAATAGACCCTATACTCAAGTCCCTTTTCAGATTTATAGCAACCCAATCCGACAAGGAACAGGAAAAGAAGGTAGCACTATGAGAAGGATTAACAGCTCTAGACCATATATCTCTTGCATACTTGCAATCCCGAAGCATATGTAAAACATTATCCTCTTCTTCGCTGCAAAAAGAGCACAAAGGAGAAACAGAGGACCAAGAACTCCTCCAGGCGTTGGTAGGCAATCTATTGTGAAAAACCTTCCAAAGAAAAATTCTTATCCTTTCAGCTCCCCTCCAATTCCAAATGAGTTTATACACGGGCTTGAAAGTATTGGAACCAGTGATAATCTACTTTCCAACTCTTTCCTCTGATGGGCCGCGGCCCATCAGATCCACATAAATATTAAAAATATATAAATAAGCATGTTGACCAAAAGAACGTTATAATTTTTTTATATTGAAAGTATTGATATTCTACAAATTTTATTCATACAAAGTATTGGTACTCCAATTTAAATCATATTCAGTGATAAATTTTTAAATAAGAACTTTCACCCAATTTTTTTATATTTTCCCATATGATAGCAAGATAGCAAGATGAGTGAGAAGTGTCAATTCAATATTTTCAAGGAAAAACGATAATTTTTAGGGGAGTGAAGGAGAACAAGGAAGACCTGTGCTTGGGAATACGGGTTGGGCGGTAAACCCGCGGGTTGGCGGGCCAGCCTACCTAACCCGCTCTTTTATTATTTTTTTAAAAATATTATTTTATATGTTTTTTTTGTTTTTCTTCAAATCTAATATTTTTTACAAAGGAAAAAGTAATATTAAATTTTATTTTTAGGAAATTAGTGAACACTTATTGATAAGATTCGAAAGAGAATCATAAAAATATGCAATCTTATAAAAAAAATTAGGTAAAAAAATAGAAATAAATTATTTTTATAAAAAAATAAAATAAAAAATATTTTGACGGGTTGGCGGGCATGACGTGCTCGAGCTGGGGAACCCCAGCCCACCATCAAGGAAGAGAGTTGACGGGCTGGCCCGCCCAACCCGCCAACCCGTGCAGGCCACCCACGGCTTGGCCGTATTTCTAACTCTACCTATGCTTTACGTGGGTCCCATATTATATCCGGTGTCACGAGTCTTGCCGAAATGGCCAGCCTACGCCTTACAAAAGTCTAGCTCTAAGCATCCTTTGAGCTTTACATCGGAAAAGAAATCAATGGCAGTCCCTGGTCTCCCCTTTGCGATTACAAATCCCACTGCACTTCTACTCTCTACTGCTCCCAAGTTCACTCCCTCTTGTTCTCTTTCTTTTCATTCAAAGCCCATTGGTTCCAAGCCTAAGCTTTCTTCATCCTCCATTCCTACAACTAGGAAAACACTCCTGAACATTGGTATTGGACTCGTAGCAGCCGCTGTCCTGGCCTTGACGCCCTTGGATGCCGATGCAACCAGAATTGAATATTACGCCACCGTGGGTGAACCTTTATGTGAGCTTAACTATGCCAAGTCTGGTCTCGGTTACTGCGATATTGTAGAAGGACCAGGGGACGAGGCCCCTCTCGGCGAGCTCATTAATGTGAGACCCACTCTGAATATCCATTTTTTCATTTGGCTATTTGGAATAAGCATCTTGCTATTTGACTGTAGAATAACTGTTATAAGCATCAAGTATGAAATGTGAGAGGTATTAATTTTGGTAAAATTTTAAAAGCTGGGACAATGCATGTTGTTGTTGTACTTGTCCCTAGCTAGAGCCTAGTTACATAAGATGTATAATTAGTTCCTCGTGATTTTTGTTTGGCATTACTCGGAGCTAGAATGTCTCAAAGCATGCAAATATTATACAAGTACTTAATCAGCTGTATTAGTGAGCAATTGAAATTTCAACTGCCAAGTGGTACCAATAATATACAGGTTCACTACACTGCAAGATTCGCTGATGAGACTGTGTTTGATAGCAGCTACAAACGAGCTAGACCTCTCACCATGCGCATAGGTGTTGGTAAGGTAAGATGTTCTATATGTTTGGTTTGTCTCCGCTATGAAGTATGCCATCACTTGGCCTCATCCAGAGTTCCACAAGTTGTAGCTTAAAAAATATGAAATATGTACTTAGAATTTCGAAGAGGGATGAGGGAAAGTACTTTCCATTGTTTGTTACATATATTTTCGCAACAGGTTGCTTACATAGTATTCAAGTCCAGGTTATCAAGGGATTGGATCAGGGAATTTTGGGGGGTGAAGGAGTACCTCCAATGCGGATAGGTATGAAATAAAAATTGTCATGCCATATGTTGCATTTCAGTCCCTTTAAAGACTAGTTGATATACCATTTTTTTCGTAGGTGGGAAACGCAAACTAAGGATTCCTCCACATTTAGCATACGGCCCAGAACCTGCGGGATGCTTTTCAGGTGGTTTGTAATCACTTTCCAACTGAATTTGCTAGACTATAGCATCCAATTAAGTCGTTCAGCGAGAAATTCTGGTCTTTTGATTGCATTTTTTGAGGGAAATGATTTTGTTGGTTCAATGATCAAGGTCCAAGAAAACGCTTGCCTCATGCCGTATACATCATCATCATACCCACGCCACCACTTAATGCAGCAAGTCATTGTTTCGAAACTAACTCATTTCAAACTGACACAATTAACACTGGTTGTATAGGTGATTGCAATATACCGGGCAATGCTACTCTTCTGTACGATATTAATTTTGTTGGTATTTACTCTGGTAATGCAAAGTAAAGGGATATAGAAGATCGTCAGATACATATATGCAACTGAAGCACACTTGGATCCAGTGAGTTCCTGATCTCATGAAGACATTACCTCACATGCTTTAGATAGTTAAGATGGTAAACAAGCATTTTTTTCCCTATGCATGGAACCTACAATTAATATTTTCTTAAATGAACATTGGCGAAGTGTTAACTATTGACTGAATTATACGATTAATTAAGTTATAGTTATGTAGTTGGTCAGTTCGGTTTTTATAGTTAGCCTATAGGTACTTGTGTGTACTCTGTGTGTGTATATACCTTGAGATGAATAAGATGAGATTCATTTTTATCATAATCATTGTGTTTACTCTTGCAATCTTTCAGTTTACTCACCAAATATTTGTCAATACTATGCATGACACTTGCTGATATGCTTTCTCTTCTCTGCCCAGGATTGCCTAAACTATATAGGCATGGTTCTAAAAGATTAGAGCAAGTAAATGGACATTTTGACGAGTGTGGATCAACCTGTTTGGCAGAATCTCCTTGCTGATTCCAACTGCTTCGAGTTTCTGTTATTTCTGGACAGGCAGTCAGACACACGATTGATATTGATACCCATTTCGAGAGTAGTAATATAGAGATGTCCAGCAACTTTTGAACCTTTAGTGTATATGTAATTTTCAGTGTTATCAACTCCACTTGTATATGTTTTTCCCTGAAATGACAGTGGTTCTGGATGCTTGGTAATTAGAACAATGACCTGCAAATTCGTGATCCTGAGTCTTGTTCTACTTGGTAGGTTACGGGATAATCTACCTGGTAAAACTAGCTACTGAAAATTGATTGCGGCTTGCGATTTGTCTGGTAACCAGATATATTGACATGGATATGTAATTTTAACTGCTGCTGCAAATGTTAAAACATTTCTTTAATTCCATGTAATGTGTTGGATACCTTACCTATTTATTTATGCATAAAAGGTCACTTCAGAGCTTTCTTTCTCTATCATTCTGGTTTTTTAAAGCATAATATGACATTTTTCCAGTGTTGTTCATATATGATCATATTTTTGGGGAAGCAAACTTTTATACTAATTACTTTGCTCGACAGGTCATTATGTTGATATGGACTTCATTTTTGTTGATATCCCTCTTAGATCGCAAAAATATTCTTAGAATAGACGAGTAAGAAGTTTAATGCTCTTGAGTCCATTTTTCTATTTTACATGGCTTGAAGAGAAAATTAGGAAAACAAGTACTGCTTCTCCTTTTGATGTAGATGGTATCCAGGAAAAGGAGAACTTGACAATTCCAGAGGAAACAGAAGAAAATAAAAGAACTCACATTGAAATTTGAAAATCTTACAGAGCTATCTGGAAAATACATACTACTATTTTTTCTCTCATCGATCATTTTACATGATAGAACAAGCGTTGGGGTTTTCATCGCTGAACATGGTAACATAAGGGTCTTCGTAACTTGCCACGGTTCCAGTGGAAGGAGTGTTCTCTACTCTCTTGACATAACCAGGAGGAGCCTTCTTGTCATAAGCTGGAGCAGCGTATGGATAAGCCACTAAGTTGTATGGCACGTAGGGCCAAATCTCAGCCTTCTTACCTGTTGATTTGGCCGCCTTTAGCACCTTGTTTGCTTCTACATACCCTGTTACTGTCACTTTATGCTGCTTCCTGTTTATGTCCACCGATTTTACTCCTGCAATCAACATTTTTTTTGTTTTATTTGAAGTTTGAATGATGGCCCGAAGTTTAAAAAACAGGGGATGGGAAACAGAGGAGTAATGTAACTCACCACTTAAGGATGAGAGAGCTTTCTTAACCTTAAGCTCACAACCGTCACAGTCCATCCTCACTTTCAGTTCCACTGTCTGTAATTGCTTCTTCTTTTTTTTGCGATGGTCATCACCGCCCATTAGCTCAGAAAAGTAGCCCATTTTATCCAAAGACAAGTATGGATGCAAAAGCTCGAGACTTGAGTACAAGTTTATGGATATGATGATACCGAGAAACGAAACAAGAAAGAAGCGTTTCACAGAGAAAGAGAGGAGCAGATCACGGATGGGGTTAATGGGAATGTTTTGAGGTGAACTTATACATTGAAAACAGAGGGAGAAGTTGCAGGGAACTTGCGAAAAAATTGGATTCCTTCCTTAGCTTCTAATAATTAATTATGAACATGCTTCAATGACTGCTGTGAAGAGTCTGAACAACTAACTTGCTAGAGATCTTTGGCACCAGCGCTTCTTCTAAAGTCATTTGATGAGAGATTCATAGACAGGAAAGTGAAGTGAGGTATATTATATTATGATAACGACGCGTTTGGCGGGCACAGCTGTTTACGAGCTGTTGCATGCATTTAAATTTAAATTATTTGAATTTGTTGAACGCTCTAATCTGCAAAGCCCAAAGTTAAGGTTTTTGGAAGCTTCTTTGCTCCCCGCAACGTCAGGAAGTTCATTGTTGGATTGAATTATAGAAGCTTTATTTCAATTAAATTATGTAATCATACTTGGTACCATTTAAAAAATGCCATATTTGTCCGTTTGTTTAGATGAGTGACTGTCGCTTGCTGTTTTAGGTGGGAACAGTCCTTATGTGTGGTGTGTGAAATAATTTTAAAAAAATGACTGCTACGGGTTTGACAGAAGTCCAAGTACACAGAATTTTTGTTGTACTTCTTTTTAATAAAAAATAGATATCATTCACTCAAAAACGAGTACAAGGAAGGGTCATAGGCTCCTAAACTTGATCGCCGCCAACCTCATGCATCGAAGATGGCGGCTGCCAAAATATACAAAAATTCCCAAGGATATCGTGGGCTAGTTTAGCTAGGTAGTCTGCTGTATTGTTCTCCTCCCTAGGCACATGATTTAGTAAGACTTGCCAGTTTCTATTCAGGAGAGCAGTGGTGGAGCCACATGCTTCCCAGGGTGGGCAATTGCCCCCACTGGAATTTTTTTGTTATATGTAAATAGCTATTAGATTTTTATTTTGCACCCACTGATATTTAAACTTTGAACCCACTCAAATTATCTACACTAGTAAGCCTGTTGTCATTTACTTGAAAATAAAAAAGTTGCACCCACTACTCTGAGGTCCTGGCTCCGCCACTGCAGGAGAGACATGGCTTCGTTAACAATGTCCTTGAAGGGATGATCAGGCGTGCTTCCTCGCAACATCAAGTTTATTGCCTCTATCGAATCCGACCTGACCTCTATCACACTCATTCCTGTACTCCAACATAGGTAAAGACCATGTAAAATGCCTAGCAGCTCTGCAATTGCGACTAAAATAGAAGTAAGCTTACAACTATAACCACGCACCCAGCTGCTATCCCCTCCCCTTATGACTCCTCCACATCCACTTCTACCTGACCTGAGGATAGATGCATCAGTCTCCAAGATGTGAATGCTTCTCCTGTTTTGGTTAATGTTCTGCCCTTGCCCCCCATTGCTCTTGTAGAGAGTCCACTTGGTCTTTAGGTCCTGGTCTATGCAATCACGAAAGAAACTAGAGTGAGCATTGGGGCACTCCTCTGTTACTTCCGTACCAAATAACTTCCTGCATCTGTTGACCCAGATGTCCCAACAAATGTAACCGAACAAGATAGACCATTGAACTTTCTTCGTAAAACTCTTCCCTGCCTCATTGCTCAGGTTCCAGCAGATCCATTCTATTCATTGTAGTGATGAGAATATAGCCCATTTCGAGGGTTGTACTACTGATAACCATCTATCCCGAGCGTTCTGACAGTCCCTCAGAAAGTGCATTGAATCCTCCACCTCTGAGCAATCGAACGGACATGTAGCTGACCCCCCAATGCCTCTTCACTCTGGGCTGTACAGTGTGGACTCTGCCATGTGAGGCAAGCCATATAAACATCTTAATCTTCTCTGGTACTTGCCACCTACATAATTTCCTCCATATGCTATCTTCTTGTTGATGAGTACCTGCAAAAAAGGAAATGATATGCAGAACTAACAGAAAAACAACCGTCAGCAGACGGTTTCCAAACATACTTGTCCTCTCCTCTCTCCTCACGGGGTGTGTGGGCACTCGTGATTCATTGTATCAATTGAGGATGGAACCAATCACCCAGTTTCTGGATGTCCTAGTCACTATATTGATTAACATAATCTGCTACCCTCTCCTTACCATAAGCCAATCCCTCGTATCCCGGAATCAAATTGATTAGAGGTTCATTGACTTCGGACCAGTTATCATGCCAAAAATTGGCCATTTTCCCATTATGAATTTTCACTCCCACACCTCTTTTGAACTTGTTCCAAACTTCACATATACTCCGCCAGGTGAGAGATGAAGATCGCCTCTTAATAACTTTCGGCATGTTGTGATCACCACATTTATATTTAGCCCTGAGGACTTTAACCCAAAGATCCTCTTTATTATTCAGAATATGCCAGCAAATCTTCATAATGAAAGCCTCATTTTGTTTTCGGAGGTTGCGGATTCCCAAACCACCATTCTTTTTATCCCTGGCTATCACCTCCCAAGAAACAAGGTGCATTTTCCTTCCCTCATCATCGTTACCCCAAAGGAAATCCCTACTCCTCTTCTCCAACTCTTGAATAAGGCGCTTTAGAAGAAGCGATGTCTGCATGTGATAGTACGGGAGGGTTGATAAAACTGATTTGACCAGGGTCGTCCGCCCGACTAGGTTAAGACAGCTCCTCTTCCAACCCGCTAACTTGCTATGAGTTCGCTCCAGGATTGGGGAGAAAGTCACATAGGAAGCTCTCTTATGAATTAACGGAATCCCTAGATATTTCCTCAGATCACCTGTCATTCCTACTCCCATTTGCTGGCTGAGTTGCATAGCTCGATTGAAGTTGATATTCTTGGAGAAGTGAATCTTAGTCTTCATCATGTTGATCCTTTGGCCCGAGACATCGCAGAATCTCTTCAGACAGTTCTATATTGTACTTATTTGGACAGACGATGCTTCTCCAAATAGAATCAAATTTGTGCGAAAAAGAGATGTGAAATAGGAGGACTGCCAGGGTTCAGCTTGATTGGGCTCCACTCTCCATCCTCGATTGCGTCATTAATGATATAGCTTAAAAGCTCCATACACAGAGTAAAGATGTAAGGGAATATAGGGTCCCCCTACCGAATACCTCTAGATGGCTGGAACTCTGTAGACGTTTCCCCGTTCCAAATGATTTTGAAAGAGGAATGGGAAATGCAGGCCATAATGACTTCACACAAGTGCTCCGCAATACCCGCTGCTCAAAGAGTGTCAAGGATGAAAGGCCACTCAAGACGATCGTAGGCTTTTTCAAGATCCACCTTCATCGCCAACCATCCCATGTCTCCTCGCTTCATTTCCATTGAGTGGATAACTTCCTGTGTGATAATAATATTGTCACTGCTTTGTCGGTTCGCAATGAAGCTGCACTAACGATTACCAACCAATTTTCCTATGACCTATTTTAGTCTACGGCTGATGACTTTGGTTACTGCTTTATAGCTTACATTGCAAAGAGAGATTAGCCGGAAGTTTCTAATAGTTTCCATCTGATCCGTTTTTAGGGTATAGACCCAACTCATATAGGCCACTTAGAGCATGGAACCCACGACTTCCTCTATAACTATCATTTCAGCTATAAACCTTTGGTGGTATTTTCCTTTAGTTAATTATTCATGCATATGAACTTCTAGCAAAACACAAAAAGAAAAAGATAAAATTGGTTGAATGTCCTTATGTTTTTAGTAAGACTATTCAGCATCCAATTTCAACTCATTAACTTAATGGAATCCAAACTAATCTAAATTAAACTAAGCAGAACCACAAAGGCAACAAAATTTTTTCACTGGGTATTTAATGTGATTATATTCCTAAATTTGATTCGAGATCTCTAGTTAAAAACTCCTTATAATTTAAACAAATTGGTTGGTGCTGTTGTAGCTTATTGTTGTGGGACTGTCCTCTACTTTTAGGATGGAACATAAAGAGGCCTCCACGACCATATGCACGTGATTGAGATGACTAAAGCTCCCCTTCTACACCAAACCAATGGCTTTTGATTGAATCAAGGAGGGTGAAATTAGGTGATAATTAACCTAAAAAAACGTTGTTGATATGGACATCTATATGCCACACAAAGCTGTCTATCTCATTCATTTAGATACATACGAATGAATTACAGTTGCACTTATTGAACAGCGGTGCCAATTGTCAATTACACACAGATATTTCATTTTCATGAGTATATCTGCAAGTTTGATAGTTAGATGAAATTAGTACTATATCAGGACTTCTTATATATACACATAAATTGCTGCAGCTTTTACGAAAGCTCTAGTGGTTTGGACACACATCGCATTCACACACAAGAATTTGTGTTCTGAAGCTCACTTCTTGTGATTAGGGAAATATCGAAGAAGTGGGTTTCTTCTTTTCCTTGGATGCAAGGTTAGCTCTTTCTAAAACAACCCTAATGAAGTGGGGACATAGCCATATCATCCTTTCATTTCCAATAATGTGCCACCATTTTCTTTTAATCAGTGAATGATCTCCGAGCACAAGTTAGTTAACAGAGCTGTAAACTGTGTAGCTGGTCAATTGAGCATCACATTCAAGTTGGCTAAAGTGATTTAAAAAAAAAAACACCCGATAAATTACGATATAAAGTAGTTGTCCAAATTATTTTTGTTTTGATTTTGAGTATTAAATGTACCATGTCTTCAGTACAAGGAGAACAGAAATGAAGGTCAACTGCAGGCTTCAGCTGGCATGCATAAGAAAAGGATTAGGTGAAGTCGTGAGGGCACAGCTCATGAGGCAATGCATTCCCGCAAAATTCGTCATAAATGATAAGAAATTCCATCAATGCAAATATGATTTATTTCGCTTAAATAATGACACGCAGTTGAAAATCCGCCCATACTAATAACGTACCATTAATTAATATTAATTCAATATTCCATTTAAAAATAGTGCAACATTTTTCTAACCCATCGTATCTGTATCTAGGAATGGGAATGGCGGGTTGGGTTCAACCCGTCAAAATTGGCAAGCTTAACCAGTTCCAACCCGTCACCTTGAGCCTAGTCCGTCTAATCCGTTTTCTTATTTTTATTTTTTAAAAAATTATTTTATATGTTTTTTTACTTTTTTTTCAATCCCAATATTTTTTTACAAAGGAAAAATTAATATTAAATTCTATTTTTAAGAAATTATTGAACACTTATTGATAGGATTGGAAAGAGAATCATGAAAATATGCAATCTTATAAAAAAAATTGGGTAAAAATTATAAAAATAAAAAAGCTGGCCGACTGGGGATTCTCAGCCCGCCAACCCGCATTCCGTATCATAGGCATTCCTTGTTTATCATATAGACCAGTCTTTTGTCTCCGGCTGCTTCAAGTTGTTTTAAGGAAGTTCCAGCATTATGCAGGAAAATCACAGTGGACCAGGAAACTCAAGATTAAATGAAGTTCTCAATTACCTACAAATTGTGTAGTTCTTGCGAACATGAATTGGTATGTATTAACCTATCCCTGGCCCTACTAGGGACTTTGTGACCAAAAAGTCCGTAAATGGCACACATTCAGGGAAAACTATGAAAAATAAAACATCTTAACAGATTTCCTCATAGGGTGAAGTACAGATTTAAGTCGTTTACTTTTACAGAAATTTGGCTCTGAACCCTAACAACAAAACTCATAACTCGATCCACCAATTAATCTAAGTCAATTAATGAAATATAAATTGGCTGTAAAATGAAGGCACTGATGTTGAGAGGCATTGAACACTCAATCACTTTGTTCTCTTGGTCTCGATTATTATTGAATTTATCCGTAGCGAACACTTCACCTATCTGTGATCCTAACATCACTCCAGCAAATTGGAGTTACACATGCGCAAGGAAAAAAGATGCAATCAACCATTTCAGCTGACACGAAAGAGAAAATTTAGGCAATTCCACCTGGCAACTTGAGAGAATCGGATAATCCCTGCGTGCTCAGGGATTAAATCGATACGGTTCTGTGAATATTCCCGAGTTGAGATTCATGTAAGGCTAATGGAACAGGCATAAGACTGGAGAAGAGTTAATGACTGTTCAGAAATAGCTCTGTTTCTTGCTTGTCTCACCCAATCTACAACAATTTCTGCAGCTTGTGTGCCTCTGACACTTTCTTCCAGAACATCCGCTG
>JANTPZ010021296.1:0-16452 GCA_025593235.1 Vachellia pachyceras | reverse complement strand
ATGAATCCATTATTGGTTGTGGCGTGTATTCTGGACCCTAGATTCAAATTGACATACATCAAAGTTGCTTTTGAAGACGTTTTTCGTGACACTACAACGCGTGAAAGTATGTTGATGAGGACAATGGATGCCTCACATCGCTTGTATGAACACTATTCAGCTTGTATTCATCCAGTTTAAGCATCTGCATCTCAAGTTACATTAACCGAACAAGGGCAAACCAGTGGTGGTGGGTCAAGAAATAATTTGCGAGTTCCGGAGATTGAACAACCTGATATTATATTGTCATCCATTGATACTACATTCCAAAGGTTTTTGGCTACAGCTGATGTAGAGTGCAATGTAGAGAAAATATCAGAAGTGGATGAATACCTTCAAGCTGAACTTTTGCCCTTTCTGATCCGAAATTTGACATTCTGTCATGGTGGAAGGGAAATGCATACAAGTATAAGATTTTAAGTTTGGTGGCACGTGATTTGTTGGCTGCACTGGTTTCTACAGTGTCTTCAGAATCAGCTTTTAGTACCGGGGGTCGAGTGCTAGATACTTGCAGAAGCTCTTTATCTTCAAAGATGGCTAAGGCACTCATATGTACACAAAATTGGCTATCCAAGAGACCCCACAGAATCCATGATTTAGATGTAGATAATCTTGATGAGACTGCAAACATTGTTATGGGTATTTTAATTCTTATTACATTTCTATTTTTTTGGAATATCATTGTTTCATTAAATTCCTATTACATGTTTTGTAAAAAAATAAATTTGATTGTTTTGTTTGGCAGAGGAAGAAGATAATGCAAATAAGGGTTCAATTGCATCTGAAGATTGTGTCAACATCTAGCATGAAGTGCTCATGTTAGTGCACAAATACAAAAATATCTCAGAGTGCAAGTTAGTGCTGCATATCTAGTTTAATTTACTTCCCTACTTGTTAACTGTTCTGTTAAGGTCAAAATTGTGTATTTCATTGAAACTGGATTTTAAGCATATTTAACATCATCTTTTGTTGTTGGGACTTGGGTGACGGGTGTTGATGAATTAGATTTAGTGTTGTGACTTTTACTAAGTGATCCAAATTAGTATTTATCTAATTTTTGGATTAGCTTTGATTCTGGCTGCAAGAACCTAAACTAGACTTTGCTGTCCATTTCTATGCCTCCATTTGATGTTTTTGGGGTTGGGCCTTGGGGGATGTTGCGGGTAGCCCGTTACCCGCAACACCCGCCCGTTTGGGCCCGTGCCCCGTGAGCACGGGCCCAAATAGGTTAGGCCACGGGTACGGGGTGCCCCGTACCCGTGGCCTCCTTCACGGGCGGGGCACGGGGCGCCCCCAGGGCAGCCCCGCCTGCCCAATACGCACCCCTAGCTGTTCCTTCATAAATGAAAAGGAAGTCACTAAGGACCAATGTGTATATCAAAATATAATAAATATTTACATAAATTCTTACAAATCACCTGGTAATATTGATAATCTTGTACTGGCAATAGAATTCAAACCTGCATTCTTTTTAGGTTGAGTTTTTATCTTTGGCAACTGGAAGAAAGCATGTTAGGCTAAAAGCTATGCTTTTAATCATCTGCACATCACAATATCTATCTAATTTTTTTGAGAAAATTTACCATCAGGTTTCAAATAACCTAATTAATAAATAAAAGATCTAAAAGATTGATAAAATTACTATCAAGTCCCAACATTAGCATGTCCGGTTATTATTAATGGTTGGTGATGTTGTTAATGACAATCGAACCAACTATTGCTGGGACCTAATGGTAATTTTGTCAATCTTTGGATCCTTTAGTTAATTAATTCCTCTATTTGAGACCTGATAGTAAATTTATCTAATTTTTTCTTCCTCCTTTCAACAATTTTGAACATAATTATTGGGGGAAAAGTACACATGCCCTTATGGTCTACATTAATTTTAAATTACATCCTTTAAGTTTATTTTGTTTCAATTGGTTTTTATAGTTTGATCCGCTGATTTTAATCTATGCCTTTTATGAAAAGGCTAAATCAGAATAAGCTAGAGAGGAGATAACAAAAAATTGGACTAGCCGGATGTAACATTCCAATTTTTTTTAAAAAAATAGTCAAACAGAAGAGTGCACAAAAAGGGAAAATGGAAAGACAAGTGATGGTGATTGTGTGAAGTATAAATAAAGTAAAATAAAAAAATTAAGAAAAAGAAGTTATTTTTCCTCTAAAAAATAAAAAAATAAAAAAAATATTTTTATCCATCCCATATCGTTAGACGGTATGGGAATGGATGAGGTTTGTTGGGGGCATTAATTGCCCCCAACTGTTACAGCAAGTGGGGGTATTATAAATACCCCACACTTTCAATTTTCATCCGGCGTGAGGGAGTTGAGGCGTGAGAGTGAGAGTGAGAGGGAGTGTGGAGAGAGAGAGGTGTAGGAGGGAGGGGGAGGAGAGAGATGGAAGAGTTTAGAGAGGTGTTTTCAACTTCAAGATTCTGTTTTTGGAATGATCTAGGTAAGTAAACTGTTTTATTTTCATTAAACTCCTTTTATAAAAGTTGTTCTAATTATTTTTCTCTTTCTATTGGTAGCAATATTATATTTGTTAGAGGCTATTTTAGTATTTATATTTTCATCCAGTCTGATTTTTATTTATAGAAGGCCATAAAATGGTAGATCTATTTTTATAACTAAGTTCTATAAGGTCGTATCTATTTATTTAATATCTCGAGTATTTTAGAAATTTAGTTGTGTTTACAAGGAGATATATTTTGGATATATATATGATATTTTAACTAAATAAAGATAAGGAGAAAAATGTGATGGATGCTTTAGGGATAGATTTGATCAGTCTAGATTTGTTATTTTTGTATTTTGTGATTTTATAAATAACTGTTATTATAAAATGTTTCTAAATCAATTTTATTGGGTATTTTAGGATATGAAAATTATTTAAACAAATTATTTGGTATAGTGAAAATGTAATTTATATTTTAATCGGTTTAGATTTGTTATTTTGCCATTTTATTGCTTTATAATTAATCTTCGCTATAAATAGGTTGCAAATAACTTTATAGTGAATATTTTACCTTAAAAAAATTGATTTAAAATTATTATTAAGAGTATGAAAATCATTATCGAAATTTTAAACAATTTATTTTTTTTAAAAAAAATTATTTGAGGTTAGAATGTGAGTTAAAATGTTTGGTAATTATTTATTTAATTTTTGGATTAAATTCGTATTTACATTACTTTGTAGATTAATTGGTGACTGTGCTGTGTGATTGCTTAATTCTCAAGGCTAGTTGGGTTTAGCTTGGAGTTGAGGTAACCCGGATTTATTTCTTTTATATGCTTGTTGTGGATTGTAAGGTGTTTTCTAACCGTTACTTTCTTTATAGAAAAATTAAATTGCGATTTAGAAAATTTTGTATATTTTATATATGACATTTATTTCAGTGAAGCAGTGTACTTTTGAACTGTATGTGTGTTTTGTTATACATGAGAATGATGTGACATTTGTGATGATCGATATGAAAATGACATCGAGACTATATGGATGATGGATGTGCATTTATATTATGTGTTATATTGTGGGGTTATTTTCGGGACGAACGAAAAGTGGTGAATTATGGTGCCCCTCAACTTTTGCTAATCTTTGGCCCGGATTTAAGCTAAGTTGGTGTGGGTGGACACCTCCTTACCTCGGCCTGTTGCAGGTGGTATGGGAGGGGGCATTGTTCTTGAAGTGACTAGCTAGCCATGGGCTAGGTATACTAGTACTGATAGACTGTACCACGTCCAGAAGTTATAAGGGGGAGCAGGTGGATTGGGGGTTAATTGCTTTTGATAGATATTATATTATTGAATTATTATTATACTAACAAACCTGCTTCTCTGACTTGCATTCTTATCCTGCATATGTTAGAAATTGACTTCGGTTGCTGAGACGTAATGTCTTATCCCGTTATTATAATGTTTTTCAGGCGATACCTCTAATTTTGATAGAGGCAGAGGGAAGCAGCTAGAGGCATAGTCATTAAGCCTTGTAGGCTCTTTCTGATATTGGTATGGTATGAATTTTATATTGCCATATAGGACCCATTATTATGATGCATTGCATTTTGGGATGGCCGACAAGAACATGTGGGCACTGTGGTGTTGGTTTATTATTTTGCACCAAGCGATTTAAATTTTATGTGACAATTTGTGAACGGATCGTGTGGTAATGATCCGGGGTGCTTTACTAAAGGAAATCGTTTTCGCATACTTATGTTGTTATTTAATTATTTTGGTAAAATAGTTATGGTATAGAAAAGGTTTTTTCACCGGAAATTGGTGATCCTTGACCAATTGGGTAGCTGAACTGGGGTTGGTTGACCCGATCAACTCGGTTAAACCAGTGGGTTGACCTGTTTGCAATTTAAAAAAACTTAAAAAAGTCAAAACACTAAAAAAGATACAACCAGAGTGGAAGATGTGGTTTATTGATTTTTTTAAAAAGAATGTGATAAAAAATTTAGCATTTAATTCTTCTTCTTACCATTTGCATTTGAGTCAAGTCAGCAATAGAAGGTGAGTATAGTGTATGGGCTTCTTCTTACCATTTGCATTTGAGAATATAAACATATGATGTCAACTGCTTTGAGAGAATAGAGAAAATCCTAACAAAAATATTGAAAATTGAATTTGAGTCTCATTAATAATCAAATCTTGAACAAAAGTTCTCCCACCTCATCTAACTAAAATGACCTAAACGGGCTGGATTGGGTAGAAATTGAGCCTACAATGAAATAAATACGTTCCCTGAGGTCCATAAAAGCCCAAAGCCCGGGGCTGAACGCAATCCCTCTCTATCTTTTAGGCAGTGAACCGCCTGAGGTTTTCCTTTCTGCGTTTGATTGTGAGAATTGAGATTCCTTTTTGTTCTCGATTCTCGGCTGGCCATTTCGGTATGTATTTTCGTGCCTCGGCTTTTTCTATCTCTGTTTCTCGTTTTTTTTCTCTTCTCGATTCACTGAGTTGTGCTTAAGTTGCAGCAACCATGGCGGATGAAGCACTGAATGACAAGAAGGAGGAGGTTCCCGAAGTAAGTATTCTTCTTTCCATCCCTTAATTATTTTATGATGTTTTTACGTCTTTGTTCTGCTTTGTTGTTCATTTCCCTTGATTAGGTATACGCGGATTTTTGTTTTTTAGTTACGGTCTATAAGTTGCTGTTTCTCTCGTTCATAACCCCCCCCCCCGGGCAGCCCCATTCGTCTGCTACCGCAATTAATTGGTTTTTCAGTTTGTTCGAGAAGCACACCCTTCTCATTGAGGCCTTAATTCTTGAATTACAGATTGCCCCATTTGATCCTACTAAGAAGAAGAAGAAGAAGAAAATTACAATTATAGATCCTGCTGATGATTCAGTGGACAGCTTGGCTGAGAAGACAGAAAACTTGTCTGGTATCTAATTTTAACCAAAAGATATTTTTTTTATTGCTGCTGCTGCTGATGAAATCGTTTGAGACATCTATAATTGTGCATACGTATGCTTGATTCTCATTTTTGCAGTTTCGGATGGGGTTGAGACTGCATTTTCTGGTTTAAAAAAGAAGAAGAAGAAGCCAGTAAGTAATTCAGTATTTATATTGAATGATTTTTGATCACCATCTCTGCAGACGCCATTTGAACATATATGGGAGCAATATGATGCTTGTTTTTCCATTACAGGTTGGAACCAGTAACTTTACCGATGAGGTTGGGGAGGCAGCTGAAGATTTGGATGGTAAGCAGTTGTCTTATCTATTGCGGTGCGCTAAACTGAACTAAATGATTGTACATGTGTTATACTGTTGATGTCTGAGTGAAGTTAGCTGAGTGAGTGATGGGCATCTAATAAATTTTCTTGGCTTAGATCACTCTGGAGAGGATGAAGGAGAAGGCAATGCCTTGGCTCCTCGTTATCCTTGGGAAGGTAGTGACCGTGATTATCTATATGACGAGGTATATTCTATTTTACATGCCTACTGCAATTATAAGCCTCTCCTTGTCTCTTTTATGGGTATATAGTTTGTAATTACTTATCCACTTAGTCTTGTGAAAAAATTGAAGATCAGCTTTTATTCCGTTATGACGTTAATACTTTTACGAGTCTATATTACTGTAGGGATTTTGAATGGATTTATTTACTTTTAATTTAGTCTCTATCATGAGTCATGTGAATTCTTCAAATGGAAGCACATTAATGGCATTGTGCTTTGGTGAACTTTGGAATTCAAGGGTGTTTATCTTTGTTGGAGCAAGTGCTGTCTTTGCTTGTTTGGCTGACAAAATGGAATACAAATTAGAATACAAAAGTTGTTATGGAAATTACCACTTGTGTAATGCTTGGATTGGATGTGTACTGAACTACTTTATCCTTGATTTCTTTCCATTTCACAAGTTTTCCGCAATTAGTGTACTTGGGCTTGTGCGTTTTGTGAAACTTGAATTTATCAAAAGGGTTTTACTAAAGACCAATTTAATAATAACATGAAAATGTTGATTTAGCTTATATGATCCACTTGTCAAAGATTGAAGACAAGTTTTTTTTTTTTTTTTAACTCTTCCTAGTGTTCCATATCAGTTGTTAGAGGAAGCTTGGTTTAATTGTCATTGGTTTTAGTTGTTGACCCATCATCATATTATAATAATAAACTTGGAGTGATTTTCTATTTCATGATGTATTTCTCTACAGCTTCTTGGAAGGGTGTTTAACATTCTACGTGAGAATAATCCAGAGCTGGCTGGAGATCGTCGGAGAACAGTCATGAGGCCTCCTCAAGTTCTTCGTGAGGGCACAAAGAAAACTGTTTTTGTGAATTTTATGGATTTATGCAAAACGTATGTTCATCTTTTATCTGTCATTCTCTGCTATGTATGATAAAAACACAGATTCCTTTGATATGAGATGAGAATCTGGAATAAAATTTCTCTGCTTGAGTTACTAATTCCATTACATAGTCTGTCACTTATATGCGTTCAAAGTTTAACAATTTTTTAACTTTTTTGTGTTTCCTTTCACTTGTTAAGATCATTTGCTAAGTTGGTGTAATATAATTAATGCCTTTCTTTTCAAGTTCATTTACCTTGTTTTCTGGAGTTTTTTTTGTCTTTATTTCTTGTGCGGTGACTGGTTGTGGGGGATGTGCCTTGCGGTTTTTGTGTGTGATGTAATGCGGTTTCTTAAACAAATGCATGTAATTTGTGATATCAACCTTTCTATTTGTGGGCCCTTCAATGAAAATGCTAGAGATAACATGTGATTGTTTGCAAAATGGAATATGAAGTTTTTTATGCTGCCAACCTGGTCATCTTTCACCAATATCTTCACTGGAGCTTGAATGAAAAACTGTTGGTTCTTTTGTGTTTCATAACAGCTATCTCTTGTTTGTTTTATATGCTAGCTCAAGAACTCTGCCTGTCATGTGCTATGCTCTTTGGATATCTGTTGACATTGCTATGAAAACTGACTTTTCCAATTCACCCATTTTTGTTGTTAGGATGCATCGACAGCCTGACCATGTCATGGCATTTTTGCTTGCTGAACTGGGAACCAGTGGTTCACTAGATGGACAACAGAGATTGGTTGTGAAGGGAAGATTTGCACCAAAGAACTTTGAAGGAATTCTACGGCGATATATCAGTATGTGTTTATTTTAAATGTTTGATGTTTAATAATCTGTTGTATATGATAAATGTAAACTGCATACTTTCCTGTAACCTTGTGTGATTTCTACGATGTTGCTGAAATGATTGTGTAATTCTCTTATGGGTTAAAGATTGTGTTTTTGTGTGCGCATGCGATGTTATTGTTGATAGTGGCAATTTTGTAAAAATATGAAGTTGAGATAAATCTGGAGTTGGTGCCTGCAATTCTGTTTGATGTCTTCTTTATGGTATAGATTGATGAGGTGCCCCATTGTTTCCTTCTGTTATGTATCTTGTTTATTGTGTTGATGCGTGTCTCTGATCGTTTTTGAGATTAGAACTGATTGATATTTCTTTTTCTCAGATGAATATGTCATTTGCCTTGGATGCAAGAGTCCTGACACTATACTTTCAAAGGAGAACCGTCTATTCTTTCTCCGATGTGAGAAGGTAAATCATACGATCTTGCATTTGCCCTCTCCTTCTCTGCACTTGTTATTTTACCATGAAACTCGCCCGTCCTGGATGGTTTTCTAGCCTCCACATCGTTTCACCCCCTCCTTTGGGATGCTGGTATGCTTTAGTTATTAAGGGTGTGTTTTGGGTGGTATTGTGTCACCCAAACCACATTTTGGGATCTTGAAGTGTGGTTTTGGAAGAAGCTATTGGAGGGTAGCTCCCCCCAAAACATGGTTTTGGGACTCTAGCTGGTCAAACGGGACCTTTTAGTAAATGGTATATGTAAGAGTGGGTTGTTGATAGAACACATTGGTGTGGAGTTATTCGTGTGGCTATCTGACCTGATAAGACTTGTTGCTGTAGAATCCCAAACTAATGCCACCCAAAACATGCACTAAGTTGCTTGTTGAAATTGTAAGACAATTATTCCAATGGCTTTGTTGCTAGTGGCATGAAAACTCCTCAATAAATGGGAGATGACGGGTTTGATTCCGATTGTACCCTCAGTGCCTGCCCTTTTAAATTGAAGAAATTGCAAGACAATTATGCTACTAGGAGGCCCTTTGGTCACTTGCCGTTTGTATTGATAGTGTCCATGAAAGGCTTTGGTTTTTCATCAACTAAATATCATACTCATGGACAATCTCTTAACTAATAAATGTGATTACGTGTGACCTTATGGGGGTAATTGTTTTGCTTGGATATCTTACATCAAATCTAATACTCGTTGATTTGCTGCAGTGTGGATCAGGGAGATCAGTTGCTCCAATCAAAGCAGGTTTTGTTGCTCGTGTCGGCCGTAGGACTGCTGGGGCATGATTCAAGCATATGTTTGCTTGCCATATTCATATATAGGAGGCCTGAAGAAATGAATCTTGAGTTACCTTTGCATCTCTTTTCTGAGAGTTGAGTATTATCATGTAGTAACCGTATCTTCGTGCTCTGCTTCCTTGAGAGTGAAGGACCTATTTTTGAATCCTATGGAATTAAAGCTTGTATTTCTAATTTCTATCTAACCCCGTTGGGGCATGATTCTAATTTCTATTTTGGCGTAATTTTGTACTTGGCAATTGAGGGTGCTCGATGCACAGTTAAAGAATACTCCAGGGTGTTGGTTTAACCAAAACATCAATTTAGAATGTTCGATGCTCCGTAAATGAAATGAATATTTTTAGGTGTTGGATCTTAGATGTACCTTGACTTTTTGTATTTTTCATTTTTAGATTGAACAATTTTTCCTAGAATATGTAAACCCACTTTGAAGATGGTGATAGAAAACAATGGAATCCATAATTAGGGGAGAGCAATGGGCGGGTTGGGTAACTCGTGCCTCAACCCGTTACCTGCCCGCAAATTGTTTCACATGTACCTAGCTTGTACCCATACATAAACTAATTTAATATCTTTTAAACGGGTAAGAATAATTGATGAGTATTGTTGGCAAAAAAAGAATAATTGATGAGTATTGAATAGGTAATTGGTAGCCTGTTTAACCTGAGAACCATTGTCAAAAGCTCAAAATATTGCTACTCCTGCCTTAAATTTTTCAACATTTATTTCATGAGAATTTTGCTCCTACCTTAAATTTCTTGACATTGAAAGTAAAGAAAAGAAAGGGAAGAGACTGGGAAACTCATAAATGAAACAATCTGAACTACCCTAAGTGAAACAATAAAAAATGAAACTCATTACAAATGAAACCTAGATATCTTGGATGGTAGGAACAAACTCAGAAATGAAACAATCAAAATGAAACCCATTGCAAAAGCCATTCACCTTCCTAAGGTTGAATCTGAACCACCATAAATGAAACATCAAATAATAATATTAATGTTTAACATCAATCATAGGCCACCATAAATCCATGATTTTAATGTTTAACATCAAACAACCAAATGAAGCAGTACAAGTTCATAAAACAGTACAACACATAGAAGGAAGACTAAATTAAATCATGCTTCCATTGGAGCTTTAGTAAATATCAATCTTCATCATCATTATATTCAAATTCACTTAAGGGGGGCTGTATTGACCTTGCTAAATCTTCCTCTACAAAATAAATAAAATGAGATCATATCCATTATTAGTAATAAAATTAAAAAGAAAATCAACAAAGTTATTGAAAATACCTGTAACAATACTCTTACTATCATCAAAGTTATCAATATCAAGGTCTTTGTTAATGGGGGATACTTGGATAGCCAATTTTGGTCACATATGAGTGCCTCAACCATCTTTAAAGATAATGAGCTCCTAAAAGTGTCTAGTACTCAACCCCTGGTACTAAAAGCTGATTTTGAAGATACTATATACATTGGTTCAACCAACAAATCACATGCCACTAGATGTAAAACTTAGAAGCATTCCCTCTCCACCATGTCAAAATGTCAAAATTTGGATAACGATAGCTAATTAAATAAACTTGGAGATCTTCTTCTACTTCTGAAAGTTTCTCTACACATTCAAGTTCAACTCCTAGATTATCACCACACCTATTAACTTCTTGCTCCATTGTTGGTTGGAACCCAGAACCATTAATATTAGCATTAGTTGAAACAATGACACAAGAATACTGATCATATAAACGCTGCAAAACATCCATAACCCTCTTCAACATGATTTCATGCTTTGTAGGTTCAGAAAAGAAGTCTTCAAAAGCAATTTTAACATATGTCAATTTGAATCGAGGGTTTAATATTGGTACTATCACTAACAAAGAATTCATTTTTTCAACTTTTCCCCAGTACTTATCAAACTTTTTTTGCATTCTTCATGTCATATCATTCAACAAATCATGGGAACTAGCCGCACTTGATCTAAGGTTTGTTTGAATTGCAACTATATGCTGGAAACTTGTGTTTGTTGTCACAAAATTTAATCCAAAAAATTTCAGAGTCATGCTATAGAACAACCTCAAAAAGACAAGGAACTCCTTTGCAACTTTCCAATCATGTCCATTAGGAGGCTCAACTGTAGATTTTATAGTCAATGATATCATCATCTTCATAATTAAATTCATCATCAACTAGACATGAATCTAATTTTACTTTCTTTCTAAAGTATTCCTTGTAATCTTGATCATATTTTGCCATCCTTGAGAAGACTTTAATGAACTTAATAGCATTTTTTTTAATACAAGGTAGGTTGAATTCCACCTAATTAAAAAATAGAATAAAAATAAATAACAATCATATTAAATATTTCTCATAATAGAAACTGAAAAGGCAGTAAATAATTATTTAAATTACCTAGTGGGACAATCCAAACTCAGTAGACTTTTTGATTCAACTCTTTCTCTTTCAGCAACTTTAAATTTGGTCTCCCTTCTTGGAGAAGATCTAACAAATTTAATCATATGTCGAATAAGCGCAATACACTTATTCATTTCCTTCAGACCTTTCGAGACAATCAAATTCAAAACATGAGCAGCACACTTCATCTATAAAAAATCTCCATCACTTATTAGACCATTCCAAACCCTCAAACATTTTTTCAAATAAGCCATTGTAGAATTATTGGAAGAAGCATTGTCATATGTAATTGTGAAGATTTTGTTAATGCATCACCAAAACAAATAATCCTCAATTTGCTTGCCAGTGGTTTCTCCTTTATGATTGTCAAAAATACAAAATTCAAAATTTGTTTCTGCAAAATCCAATCATCATCAACCCAATGAACGCTGTTAAACACATGTAGTTAACATTTTGAATTGAAGTCCAACAATATGTAGTAAGGGACACATGAACTTTCGATCGCTTGAAATATTTTCTCAAAACTTTTCCTTCTTCTAAATACAATTTGTAGCAATCCTTAGCAATTGCCCATAATTTGGAACAGATTTCAAAGTGCTTGTGAACAAAAACACATGGTCATCGGTCGTACATAATGTAACTTGTTATATATGACTCAGATGATAAATACACGAAGGTTAATCCCATTAGCTTATTTAAAAACTTAAATGCAAATATTTTTTTCCAACGACATCTGCTTAATTACAATTTATTTTTAAATTTAAATGAAGATTTGCGCAAGAAAGACATGAAAGCTCCCCTACGAAACCACTAATTAAGAAGGGATTAGCTTCCATTATATCTATATGTAGCAAAAAGTTGTTATTAATTATTTTGTATCAAAATATATAGAATACCAACTATGAACGAAGGCTTTTTCTTGTTCACCTGATGAAAGCTTTTTTTTTTTGTCCATTACAGTGCCCATCTTCTCTATCTCGAGTGCAATATATATTTATATCTGTTTGTGTGTGTGTGTGTAACGCATACATACATAGAATGGGAAGAAATTGTGAGAGACACTAGCAAGTGAAGGTGGCAATAATTAAACCTCCGACCCCTTGAATACGCATGTCAGTCGGTCGACTAGTGATGATGTGACAGTCACCGACGTAATTATTATTTTTAATAATTGTAACACCATTTAACGATGATAAAAAAGTTACCGCTGAAAGTAGTTTCATCGATGATATCGTATGTTGCATTGAAGCTAACTTTTTATAGCCACCAAAGGTATATGTTGTCGTTGAATTAGTGTACTTTCAGTTATGACTTATTTTTATCACCTCAATGCTTTCAGCAATAGTTGTCAGGCAGCAAGTCTCCACTGAAAGTCCTTCAGCGGTGATGTTTATCACAGTTGAAGTTAAATATTTTTTTATAGTGAATAAATCCCATATATGTTTCATATTTGTGGCATTACAAATTAATTTACCTTCATAGTCAACAAAGGAGGGAATGATTATGAAGTTCACGAGATCAGCTTAATGAAGAACAATTGCATCCTTATCTTTTCTAATTATAAATTAGGGAAAAATTAATTTTTTGGTCCTCAACTTTTGATCCGATCGTAACTCAATCCCTGAATTTTAATTCGATATAATTCAGTCATGTAATTTTGACTTGATTGTAACTCAGTCCCTATAGTTTTAATCATTTTATAATTTAATCCATGTATTTTAGAAAATAAATCATATATATGATAAAAGGTAAGGGATTAAATTATAGAATTGCTAAAACTATAGGGACTAAATTATAATAAGTCAAAATTCATGGACTAGGTTACACTCGAGGTAAAACTATAGAGACTAAGTTGTTCATATGTAATTTTTTTTTACTTCCAGAGAAGCTAACCAACTATTGAAAAACATGGAATTACCGATGGAATTTACTAGGGAATTATCGATAGAATTTTAGGTTTGCCCTGGAATAAAATTATCGATGGAATTTTTGACTAAATTCGTTCCATCGCTAAATTTACCATCACAAACTGGGTTGCTGATGGAATTTTAATTCCATCAGTAATTTTGCCACTGATTTTTTTTTTTTGAAATTTCGCTGCAAATTTTTTTTTCTGATGAATAAAATGCCACTTGTCACCTCCGTCAAGCCACTTCATCACTAGCCCCGCAACACTTCACCTCCCACTAGCCATGTGTCACCTCCGCAGGCCGTCACCTAATCATCAGCCTCCCCAAGTGTCAATTCCATTGGCAGCCACATGTCATGCATCAAGACCTCCACCTCGTGCCACGTGTTGCCATATGGTAAACTTGATATTGCCTTCTACAAGAATCAAACCTTCAACTCTTTGGATGACTGCATCAGTCAGTCAACTAATAATGATATGACAGTCACCGACATGATTATTATTTTTAATAATTGTAACACCATTTCATTGATGAATCATTGTGTTCAAGCTGACCTTTTATAGCCACCAAAGGTTTATGTCGCTGCTTTAGTGGTATGCTTCTAGTGGTGACTTATTTTTATCGCTGTTAATACTTTCAGTAATAGTCGTTAGACAGCGAGTCTCTGCCAAAAGTCCTTCACTTTAGCGGTGATTTATTTTTATTGCCGTTAATACTTTCAAAAATAGTCGTTAGCCAGTGAGTCTTCGTCGAAAGTCCTTCAACTGTGACATTTAGCGGTGACTTTTGTCACAGCTAAAGTTCAATATTTTGTTATAGTGAATAAATCCCATATATATGTTTCATATTTGTAGCATTACAAATTAAATGACCTTCAAAGTCAACAAAGGAGGGAATAATTATGAAGTTAACAACTGTATCCTTATCATTTCTAATTATAAATTAAGAAAAATTAATATTTTGGTCCCTCAACTTTTGATCCGATCATAACTCAGTCCCTGAATTTTAAATTGGAGTAACTCAGTTCTTGTAGTTTTGATTGGGTTGTAACTCCGTTCCTTAGATTTGACTCACTGCAATTCAATTCCCATAGTTTTAATCATTTTATAATTTAATTCATGTATTTTAGAAAATAAATCATATATATAATAAAAGGTAAATGACTAAATTATAGAATGGTTAAAACTATAAGAATTAAATTACATTGAATCAAAATTCATAGACTGGGTTACAACAGAGTCAAAACTACAAAGATTGAGTTGCACCGAGTTAAAGTTTAGATACTGAGTTACGATGAGATCAAAAGTTGATGGATCAGAATAATAATTTTCCTTATAAACTATATACCGTACCCCTAGTCAAATGAACTCTTTCGATGTGATCATTACATTTGGCTATTGTGACAAGTTAAGCTATATATATTAATTAAAAAGAAAACTATTCTGTATGAATTATTTATTCTTTCGTAATTAAGATTCGTGGTACTCATCAGATTTCTATGCTCTCAATCCTAGGTTATTAATCATAGCTAGTTGAATTGAGTCTAATATAGTGAGTAACGCTAATGAAACATCATATATAGAAGCGCCATTAAACAACGTCACGCATGAAATAAAAAATTGAACATGGTTGCTAATTAATGGAAACGGTGGATGTAACTTCATTAAAAGGCCAATAATTAAAAATGGATATATAGATTATGTTAAATAATGGGGGAAAACAAAGAAGTAATATAATTTTCATGAATTCTTCATGCTCCAACGTAATTAATCTTATTTGTTAGATAGAATATTGTTTAATATTTTAGCAAGCATTTCCCAGATTAATTGCTTCAAAAAGGTTTTTTTTCTCAAGAAATTTGAGTTTATCGAAGACTGAAACATAAGCTGTCTAACAATATTTAAGCACAAAAAATCATAGATTCAAAAGACGGACAAAGGTTAAATTCGATTTTGTAACTAAAAGCATATCAATAAATTTCAAAATATTTCATGAATGAGGTCGGTTTCTTTTCCCAATGTTCACACCTCTCCAGTTATATTTGAAATTCAGAACGAATGTGTCTTTTATAATTCAAGGATTAGGATACTTTTAGAATTAATAACTTCGAGTTCTTATCTCTATATATAATTTTTCTTAGAGAAAAATGTACATAGAGATATAAGAATGTTAGGTCTGCCAGAAATTCCTAATAATAATAAAAAAAGGAAACAACTAATTAATTTTCCAACCAAAAGAATCCTACAACCAATTAAGTGCCTGCCAAGGCCTACAAGTATTGATCGATGCTCATTTCAGTTTTAATATTTTTATCCAAAACAGCAAAAATTTTGGGAATCAATATAATCACTACAACAATATTGCTAACTTAAGGCAAATTTTGCACCTAAAGCCAACAGTTGCTTGTTTTAGTTGTTATAGCGGATCGATCATGATCTATTTTTTTTGGGCCAACAATCGATCATGATCTATTTTAAAGCAATGCACTGTGCTTATCCATATTCGTTTTCCTAATAAAGGGTAATTTACACGTCCACGTAACAAATGTGAAGATATGTGACAATTTTAATATTTTATCCAAAACAGCAAAAATTTCGGGAATCAAATATAATCACTGCAACAAAGTATTGCTAACTTAAGGCAAATTTTGCACCTAAAGACAACAGTTCCTTGTTTAAGTTGTTGGAGCGGATCGATCATGATCTACTTTAAAGCAATGCACTGTGCTTATCCATATTCGTTTTCCTAATAAAGGGTAATTTACACGTCCACGTAACAAATGTCAAGATTTTTGACAAATCAGCAAGTTTTTGTAATCATATATATAAACCCAATTGTATTACAACAAAGACATCACAAAGTCGAGGAACATCTTATACAATGGTTTCTTCTTCATCGTGGGATAAGATCATCATTTTCGTCATTTCCTTACTAGGCTTATGCTCTGCCACAGAGGTATCATATGATGGAAAATCTCTCATCATCAACGGAGAAAGACGATTCATTTTCTCAGGATCAGTTCACTATCCACGAAGCACAGCGGAGATGTGGCCTGACATTATCCAAAAGGCCAAGCATGGAGGCCTTGATGCCATAGAAACTTATGTCTTTTGGGATCACCATGAACCCGTTCGAAGAAAGTATGACTTCTCAGGAAACTTAGATTTCGTCAGA